>DWON01001624.1:0-23634 GCA_018251015.1 Phocides pigmalion okeechobee
GCAACGCGCTTGCGGCTTGTACACACCTGTGTTGTACGTACAAATCTGTATGGATTACGGGCGAACAAAAGTGCTGTTTTTACGTCAACGCACATTGTATTTAGTAATGCCCAATGTTAATGCGAGCCTTATCAAGTTTCCCAACGCAGCTTCGCCGATAAGGTATTTTGGCCTAATAACTTAGCTGCGGCGCAATTCTTTTTGTAATTTTTAATATTATTAAATTTGTTAATCATATAAGGAAGTATAAAAAAACATGTACCATTAATGTTCCGGAAAATACTCAGATTATTATTATTCGATATCTTAAAATGTATTTTGTTTTATAACTTTACCTGCAGAATCGGCAAATACGAGTTATACAAATGTTATAGCTACAAAATTCTTCCCCTTGAGAACAATGCAGATTTTTTTAACTCGCGAAAACTCTTTGAAAATTTAAACCTTTGAAAACTGACTATAACAAACAACTACTCTCATTACTAGTTTGATTTTAGATTGTAACTTTGAAATCAACTCCGATTGTACGGATTGTAACTTTGAAAACGAATACTCAAACATGACAATGAGTTGTATTTTACATTGTAACTTTGAAATCCATTAAGTATAAGTTGAAATGAGTTTGAAAAGTTACTTTTCGTGTCAAATACATTTTACTTTATACTGGATACTCACGATAAACGATTTTTGATTGCCGATATTTCATTTTCATGTCAAATAGTTGAGTAACGACCCTCCATAATTTGCTAGAAATAATGTGTAACTCAAAACTTAATACTAAATATGAGGGGATAAGAAATCAAATTTCAAGACGTATAAAATAATTTTAATGGACGAATAAAATAAACGATACAATCAATCAATTGCACAGCATCTTATTTACAATAGCATATACCTATTAACAGTTTTAAAACATCTACGTGCTACGGCGAACACTCCCACCGCTACGGCAAAATGCAGTATCAATAAGTGCCAAGTGATGAAAATAAAATAAATTAAACATTAAGATAATTACATCAAGATTACATATTTTGCAAATAGACATTTGTAACGCGCTAATTTTCATTATACATACTACTAAGTTCCCTATGCACAATCACAACAATACATACATGCTTTGCCATTAATGATTTAGCGACAAATGAAAATATTCTAAATCAGGTATTAAATTTGCCAATGGATTTCTCTTCGTTAATCACTAAATTGTACAAAATAAAGTCATCTACCTATCTGTTTCTTTCCTTACTATACATCACGCAAAAAAAATGATCGTGTTTTCCCAGGAAAGCGGTAAATGAGTATGAATGAGGATCACTTAACACAAAAGTCACATCAACAGCCAAAAGGTGCCTACCGCTGCAATCTATTTTGTCAAGCATATAAGCTTAAGTTAAGCGTTCCGACTAAAAGGTAGTTGCCACCTCCCTTACATATGAACCTACGATCTACGATCGTATGATTTTAAACTGATGTAATCGCAGAATTTACATATTTTACTATGTAACGGGTACTCGTGATTAGATTTTTTTTAATTATAGATATTTCGAACCAGTTGCTTGGTACGTGGTCACGGCTATTCTTCGATAGCAGGGCCTAGAACCATGCAAATAGTTCGAAATATCGGCAGTTAAAAATCGCTAATCGTTAGAGACCGCTACGTAGTAAAAACTTCCACGATAAACTTCAGATAGGACATCTGAACTATATGGAGTTAGTTACAGATGCCCTGAGGCGATAATGACCACTTAACATCAGATGGACTGCATGATTGTTTAAATCTTCAAAAAAATATTAGGCTTTAAGGTTTTTTTTAATAAAATACAAATATCCTGAAACATAAACTATTCTTCAAAATTTAAGCAAGCCATTTTATGAAGAGCCATTGTGATTTAAGGGCATTCACATATGTGTAGGTACGCTACGTATTAAAAAAGGTGTGTATGGGCCCTTAACATCTACATAATACATATTTTAATACATCTGAATAAGAAATTATATAGACTCTGGAAATTAACAACTTATTATTTATCTATATATTTACTTTGCCTGAATTTACATTCATTATTACTTTGTTATAATGACTTATATACATTTAACCATATATTCGTAATATTTTGATACTCTCCGAACTAAATAATTCAACTACCTCCATTACTTTCTTTAACAAACATCATTACTGTTAACATTTAAACCGTCTACAACTAACGAGGCACACGGCAGTGTACCAACCAGCCAAGTACGAATCGAACACTCGCCATAATAATTATTTATATCTCAAAGCATTTTTTGTATCATTTTCCATAATCCCACAAGCGACCCTATCGGGAGATTTACTTGGAGAACATCAATATAATTTTATATGAAGGTATTCAGCGGCAAAATAAAAATCAATATAAGCATGTAAATAAATCTTAAATTTTCTTAAAATTACTTAATATATATCTTTAAGATTATTATCATGTACACACATTTATTTCTAGAAACGACATCAACAACAAAATTTTCTAATTTTTTACTTAACATATTAAATTGATTGGTGAAATAATTTGCTGTTATTTTAGATTATGTTATTTTCCAGCTCTTCAGATATAAAGAATAATTAATTGCACATTTTTTTGAAAATTTGGAAAAGGAAGGAAAACGTAGAAAATTTTAATAAATGGTAGTTTTTTTAGATGAAAGCACGCTAAGCATAGCAACGCGTCCGTGACCGTCGTTGTGTTACCATATATAAATATTTACACATTGAAATTTGGGCTCCAACGTCTATTTTTTTTGCGTTAGCTTAGTGTTTTAGAATCAAGCCAGGAAAAATAGGCACTGCATACTTCTTTCGAATACTTTAGAGAATAAAAATGTTACGGTATTTTCGGTTAAAATACATTTAATCTACGCTACTTCGGTTCCCGGTTCCCTGACCTTTGTGTTCCGGCAAATTAAAAAAAAAGACACATTAATTACGGAAAATCTTGGCAATTCAAAATTATACTGATTTTCTCTGGTCCGTTTGAGTTTTACTCAAAGAACGTTGAATTAGTTATTAATATATCTGAATACCGGAGATCCACTGTATTTTATATTAAAATAGCTATACTTGCAACTTCATCCGCATGTTCTTAAATAAAGAGAGGGTTAATTACTCCTTCCAACATCACCTTTCTGTCTGTGAAAATCGCGTCAAAATCTCTCCAATCCAATTGCAATTTATGAGTGTAATTTTTTTGTACGAAACCGTAAATATTATTGAAAAAAGCCTAAGTTACTCCTCATAACATCAGCTATCTGCCAGTAAAAGTCCCGTCGAAATCGGTTAATTTCGAAGATCACCTGGAAAATACAGGCAGACAGACAAAAAAATTCAATTATTTTGACATCACAAACAGACATTTCAGCATTATTTATATGTATAGATGGTAACAAGGTTTAACGAGTAGCAATATTAATGAAAAATAAAGGCAACGAAAAAACTTAACACGTGTGACAAATATATATATATATGTACGTGCTTATTTATTATCATGAGATTTATAGGTACAATTATACACATAGTACAGTATACATATAGTATCATTAATTCTCTCTTATATCTGATAAATTATTAGATTAACACTTTAACTGCGGCAAACAATGGCTGTGTATTACTTTGCACAGCGGGCATGCGGCTCGGCCACGACTGTTGTGTTCATACAAATCTGTACGGCTTACGGGCGAACACAACCGCTGACTTTACGTATGTGCTACAAGAGTACGCGCGAACATAATGGCTGTGTATCATCTACGAATACACAGCCGTAATGTCCGTCCCCAGTTTTGTAGCGCCGACGTAAACACAGCATTTTTGTTCGCCCTTAATCCATACAATGGATTACGGATTATAACATTAAATGGATTTGTCTGTACAACACAGTTTTGTACAAGCCACAAGCGCGTTGCGCCGCACATTACACGGCAGTTTTTTAAGCCGCAGGGAAAGTGTTAAGCTTCACGTTACCTTTATTCATATATTTATTTAAGGGTTAATCCAAAATACTGAACAACTGTGGCTAAGTTAATCGAATTGACAAAAAATACTTGCAAAAACGATTTTTACGTACAGAAAAATGCAAAATCTTATAGTTAAATAATGCGACACGCACCCAGACATATAAAAAATTTACACACATGTAAACAATATTTTTGTAATGAAATTAGATTATTTAACTTGTACATCCATTACATTTCAATGTTAAATTATTTGTACCGAGAAAATAGGAATAGCAGTGCATACATCACTTGTTTTCCGTTACAGGCAGAACAATCATAAGCACATAATGTGTACGATCTTTAAAAGTAATTTACATACAAAAGCTTGTGATCATTTAATACCAAAACTGCCTGGGTCTAATAGTCCTGGAGCCAAATACAAGTTTTGACAATCATCCTTCCTGGGCGTTAACTCGTAAAATGCTTCAAAGGTGTGCATCACGAAGCCTTGTGTACATCAGGTGCGGATCTGAATGTGAGATGAGTAACAGTGGCAGTGATGACAGCAGAAGAGATTATTTATGTGCTTGGATATTCAGCGACGCCTCTTTCGCCTACGGATCCGCAACTGAGTTCCACAAAGCTTCATGATATACTTCACTGAATCTTTTTACGATTCTTTGTCTCAGAGGAAATTGATTATGAAAGTCTGTTGTTGTCTCACGGTTTATAACCATTATTTACATTTAAGATTGTTTTATACGCATCTTTACATCCACAAAGTAGCATAAATGAAATATATGTAAGATACATAATATAAATACTATTTATAAACTCTCGGCGTGAACAATTTGCATCTTTTTTATTCTATACTCATTTTGCAATTTAATTAATCTATAAAATTCATATTGATAATGTATTAATAATAACATAATTATAACAGTAAGATCTATGTAGCGCAATAAAAATATATAAATTATTATAATTACATACTATATTATTTAGTACACTAGGTACAATACATTTTTATTTACGAATCAAAGAATTGCAAGATTCCAACAATGCAATAGTCATCACTCACACCACCCTTTTATAAACACATACATATAATAAATACATGTAAGGTTCAGAAATGCTAATTGACTAATAGCGAGTGTTCATCCGAGTACCTTCCTGTAGGACCGCTAGTCATATTCTCGTATGCGTCAATAATGGTAGAGCTCCAAATAAAATACCTTTCAATATTCTTTAACACTGACTTCGACGCGCACATATTAGTTCGAGTCAGGATTGCGGGAGACAGCCCTAAACTGGAGCTCTTTTCTGTAGACTGAAGATACGCCAACAATTTACACAAATATTCTATTTTTAACATCCGTATAAAATTTACGATTACACAGCAGTTGTTTCCGCTCGTAGTCTTGTAGCGCCGACGTAAATATAACGCTTTTTTTTCGCCCGTAATCCATACAGATTTGTACCTACAACAGAGGTGTGTCCAAGCCGCAAGCGCGTTACGCCGCGCAATACATAGCAATGTCGTATCCCGCAGGGAACGTGTTAAGCTAAAACAAAAATATTACTACTCGTATCCTAGTCCATCTGATATCTCGATCTTTGAGAGCTCCCTATAAACTTTCAATTTAAAATGCATTGATCCGCAAAATAATATCAAGCGATCGAACCTAAAACTTAATAAATTTTTCGTAACAATAAAATGAATGAGTGATGACTTAAATACCAGGTCTTACTTTAAACAATTTATGTAGTGAGACTTACTTTAGCGACTTCAGCCACCAGTTTATAATATTGAAATTTAATGTAAGAATAAAATTAATTAGTGGTCGAGTGTCGTTCAAAATATATATACAAGGATATTTAATTTATGGCAAAAAATACATAACTGTTAAACCCTGTTATGTCCTGATCCTTGTTGTAAAATAAGGCCTCATATTTGTATGCACGTTGCGTGTTGACAACTGTAGATCACAGCACACAAGATTTCCTACGCACACCAAAGCTTTTTACAAAGTACCTGACTTCTATATCACATTCAATAATTCTATCTAACAAGCTAAACCCCGTCCATTGATTAAATTGCCACTCTAATTCCTCGATACGAATTTTGCTATATTTAAAAAAGCAATGGATGTCTACACACGCAAGCAAAACAAACCGCAAACCAGACAATGCATTAAGTTAATACGTACTTGTGTCTAAGGAAATTTTGCAGCAAGTATTAAGGTGCATTTTTAATTACATACGAATATTTATATATGTAAAAAACAGCAAACGTAATACAGTCCATTTGATGATAAGCAGTCACTTCTACCCATGAACTTTTATTTAAAATGCAAATTCATTTTTCTTCATTATAAGATGTTTACATACCCTTAACCAATCAATCAACTGTAACAAGAATCCAATTCCATATCAAAAAGTCCCGAGTCCTTGATAGATATGTTGCTACTCCTGGAGACTAATGTAGTCACCCCATTTGTATATAGTAACCTCATTTGTAAACGATCACCTCATATGTAAGGTCACCTCATTTTTAAACAGTTACCTCATACGTAAACGGTCAGCTCATTTGTAAATGGTCACTTCACATGTAAACTGCAACTTCATAAGTAAACGGTCACCTCATAAGTAAATGAGTCGGCAACCGAACCTTATCAATTTGTTCTTCTCGTCCTGTCATCAATGTCGCTTCTGTAGCGAGACACATATCTTTCCACAAATCCTATACTTCTCCATATCTACTTGTACATCATCCTAACCGACCATCATATACGTACAATTCGCTCACGCCACATGCTCCAGCCTGTACAGTACACAGTACATATTAACTCAATGTTACAAGCTTGTATTCTTACATTTCGAGTAATATATTCTATTATCAGTCGTAAATACATATAGACAATTTATCATCAGAATCGGTCATATTTCAAATATGATTCGTCTATGACCCTGCCTCTTGCACAAAGCGAGGCGTCCACGACAATAACACATGTAGACCCAAGCGATCTACCAATAGCAGTAGTTACAAAAATGACAAATCATACAAAACTTGGTCTTTGTCGTGCACGCTCTATAAAATAATGCATCGTCCTATTAGGACACTAATTCGTCCAACGCCTTGTCTCTATTGAATTGATGTTTGGCAAGCGCAGCGGAAACCTTACTCTCTGGGAAACCAAGATCCATCAGATCGCCCAAGATAAGGAGAGCTTCGATTACCTGAAAAAGTCAATTGATGCACATTTTAATTATTTGAAACTTAAATATGAACATATAAAATAGGAAGATGACCGACTGATCCAGAGATCAGTGCTAACAAACCCGCTGAACATAGAACTGTGAAATTTTACTGTTAACTTCTTTATATGGGGTAAATATAAAGGGGAGCCATGAAAGTGGTTCGAAATATCAGCAATTAAAGCGTTAATCGTAAGTACTCGTTGTATCACATAATGTATAAATTCCGCGACGATATTAAATTAAAATCGTATAAAGAAGGAATTTTGGAAATTAAAATATAAAAAAGCACAATATAGGATGAAAATTTATATGATTTTCTAACACTTTTACTGCGGCGCACGTACATATATATTAGATCGCCTTATCTTTGCGGGAGACTGTACTATACCGGAACTTACTTCTCTAGACTGAAGATGCGCCGATAATTCACTGAAATACAATACAAACAATACAATATTTCAGTGAATTGTTTTAAGCATGTGTGTATCAGACGTAATGTCCACCCCCAGTTTTGTAGCGACAACGCAAACACAGCACTTTTGTTCGCTCATAATCCATGCAGATTTGTACGTACAACACCGGTATGTACAAACCGCGAGCGGAAAGTGTTCATTCCTTTATTCTTGACTTGCTTCAAATATTGGACTACAATAAAGCCGCATGATTTATTACAATGTATCGTAATGTAGAGTTCTGTGCGAGAAACGTCGCGGGGAATATCTAGTAATACGTAAAATCGTACTGTCTGTGAGATTAGGAATATTTCCCCGACCCCCATCGCGACTGTCTGTCTGTCTATTCGTGATAAATTCAAAAATTACTGAACGGATTTTCTCATGGTTTTAAACAACACGTAGAGTGATTCCTGAGGAAGATGTTAGTGCATAATAAGTTGAGTTTTATTTGTAAATTGGGTTATAAATTGGATGTATGTGTGTGTACGTTAAACAACGTACACATACATACATCCAATTTATTTTAGAATTATGTAAAATAAACGCTGACGAAGTCGCCGGCACAGCTAATTAGTTACCCAACAATTTGTTTGGATTTATCGCAATTTCTAAGGAATACTATTTTAACATAAAACAGTAATTAACGTTGACTGTACGACATCTCCTAGGTACTATTAAAACTGACGCAAAAATGCCTATTCGCCAATAAATCACTTTATCCAATTAGTATATGAACTGTGTAAGGTCGTTGACGCTGTTTAATCATTCTATTAATAAATAAGTAACTAATTTTGTCTGAAGTCATAATTCAGAAACCTTAAAACAAAGTTCAAGAAAATGAATAAGGTATTATTGGAAGGTTACACTGGAAAAGAGCCCTTGTAATAAATTATGTTATGGTTTTGAAAGGGCCTTTATTGGTTTCAAGGGATGTACTCCTTATGAAAAAATATAGTCACCTAATACTAAAACTACAGAATAAGTATTTATGGGCAGAATTTGAATGAAAACAATACATTATCACCCTGTGTGTTTTATCATCACTCTATTAATGACTTTATCAATAATATAACAATTTGGTAAAAGGAAATATAATAAACTAAATTTTTAATTAACAATTATTTTTGTTGACTATACTTTTTTGTTTCCAGTGACGACATTCTAACGATAAGGCGACAAGATTCCAGCACAATAGCAATTTACGGGAATTATACAATACTAACTGTGTCCGCGACTTCGCTAGCATTTATTTTACATTATACTTAAAATAGTGAAACAACTTACGCATACATGCATCCAGTGATTATTTAATTTCAATCCCAATATACAAAAATACTTAACTTATTATACACCAAAACCATACTCAGGAATTACTCACAAACAGACAGACAGATACAATGGGAGACTTTATATTATAGCATTAGACACAAATAGGTATCATGCTACTACTAGAGTCAAACAATGAAGGTTTCTACCACTCTTAATGGGTGTCATGCCACTAACACAGATATTAATTAATTCAGTGGTACAAATATTGGTTGACTAGGATGTTTCCACATTAACCCTAATAATGTACTGTGCAACAACTCTGTTTCAGTTGGTGAGGAGCAATACAGGCTACATATGGACATCAATGTCCTACGTCAACAAGACCAAAGTTCCACTTTTTGGATATATGTTTGCTGTTTCTACTGTTACTACTCCTGAGGACTCAGATTATTGCCTTGCTTGTAGGTGTAACCCATAACAAAGAATTGTTGTATGGTAGGTTACACCAACAACCGTGCCTACCTGTCCGTGTCCTACCTGTTCAATATTAAATGCTATAAACTCACCTTCTTATCATTATCACCTACTAAGCTACAAATTCTTGCAACCCTGTCAATTGGAAATCCCATGCTGTGTATATTCTGACACATGCGTTGCATATTTGGTGCCAGGCTATCTAGTGGGTTTGGCAAATTCTCAGCTTTCTTGCAATATCTCTTCTCCGCCTTTCTGGCACTAGTTGATGAAGATCTTTTATTAACTATGGCTGGACTCACTGACCTTTCCGATGCTCTCAACTTAGCCGAAGCCAATTCCTCATTCAGTTCTTGAACAATGTCTGGCACACTACGAGACCTGGATTTCACTATCCCCTGGGAACTTGGCTGAGAATTTTGGTTCTGATCTTCTAAATTTTTACTCTCTGTTACTGTATAATCTTGCCCTTGGACATACTGCATTGGAACATGCGGATAATGAAAGTAATAAGGCTGAGGAATGTATGAGGAGCCATTTGGAATTTGTGGAACTTCCCCAGAGGTTGTTGGTAGCTGATTGTAGTATGGATCATTCACAGGATATGGCTGAGCAGGGACTAAATAGTGGTAATTCGGCATATATACATTCTCCATAGGCATGGGGTTATCACAGACAGGTTCAGGGATATAGTAGCCATTTGACACAGGGTAATGTGGTGGGGTAGCATAGATGATACCGGGACCCTGTATCGGCTGCTCGAGGTATGCATTAGGTATATAAGTAACACCTTCAATTTGGGCCTGTGTGGCACAGTTAGCATACCCTGGGTATGTTTGCTCTGGGTATGCCTCTTGAGGCTGGCAACTAACTGCAGACTCCCTCTGACTTTGCAAAACCTGCGCTAACAACTCCATGTCATTTATTGTCTTCAATTCCACATTGTCAAACGGGCTTGATGTATCATTTTCAAAATCCTTAAAAGTAAGCATTTCAACATTTTGATTGTATTGAGGTATCCTAGCTATTTTTGAGTTTAACTTCAGCTCTTGCAGTGGGTCCGGATCATCTAAAAGATTGTTTTGTTGGTACTTTGACTGGACCTGAATAGGTTGCAAAATGTTTTGTTGAGACTCAGTCGTTGTGGATGCATAATTTACTTCAGGAGCGGCAGATTCAGCCTCAGGGCTATTGTTTTGTGTTGTATCACAGGCCTTGTCGATTTTATCGTCTGGGGAGAGAGCGCTGATCTCATCAGTACTAGGGTACGAGACTTCGGACACGCTCAACTGTTTGAGTTTCTCCTCGGCTTCGGCGGCAGCAATCGCATCAAGTTTCTTCTGTTTAGCCTCCTCAAATAGTTGTAAGCGGTGGCGTCTTTCGCTTTTCTTTATTTCCTTCGCGCTCCTAAGCTCTTTTAGTTTCGAAAGTACGTTCCGCTCAAATGTAGTGCAATATTTAACGGTTTCGATCACCCTCTTTGCGCGCGCCGGGGAGTCCGTTACACTGTAAGGCAACTCGATACGCGGTGGCCTTTTGTACTTTTCTGATATTTTTACTGGAACATCGTCCATATAATCCCCGAAATGTGACATATCAACGTATCTCCACTGGGGAGATAGCGATTGTAATGAAACAATGAGACGAGAAGGTTTGTTTCTCGTATACTTTTTGCACTTTTAAGGTTACATTGTCCTCTTCCAACGTCATCACTAGCGACGCTACGCTCAAGCTGAGAGAACTACGATTACACACATATTATTAGTTTCCATATCTAATAAAAACAAATTTTAACCAAGCACAAACTAATTTTTACGATAAAATTCTATGTATTTTCTGATTTGACAAAATCATTTGACGTCAGATGACAGATGTCAAATTTACTTTTTTTATGAGCAAGGCCAAAACAATCACATGACTTTTGGTCGGAAACTCGTACTAACAATATATTGTTTAATTTATTCATAAATATTTTTTGATGCACAATTTAACTACCTAATTTAATTTAATTCTGCATTTTTAGCTTATTAGATCAAAATGCGCAAAATGTATATATGTTTTATTTATATATTCGTCTGAAACGTTTTTAATAATTTATTACTGGCTCAAAATGGAACGATGGTGTAAGTTTGAAATAAAAAAATGCAACAATCACGTGTGCACTACGCCGAACGTCGTCAGATGTCGCTACTAGTATTACTTGTAAAAGTCATGGCGGATTTTATTTAGTCTTTTGAAGAAATAATACGTATTCGTGGGTAGATTTATTATTATCAGCGTCGAAATATTAATAGCACGTTCTGTTCATACGGTGAACTACGGTGGGAGCCCAGCAACAAGCACGCCCGACTGACTACGGCATCATCAATTACTACACGCTATCGACGACGTTTGACGGTTCGTCTCGGATTTCGGTGGTACAGTAATTTGGGAAAAAATAGTAAAAATTCGACGCACACCGTACTAATTAAACGTTACGTCTAGCATGACGCAATAACCGACCGTAAACGCCGCACGTCATCAAATTTAACGGTCGAACAGGTTGGTACACCGGAAATTCCTAACACCGCTGATGGAATAAGAGAAGAGCATCTCGTGATTTGAGCTTTCTGTCTTCAGATATCGAACCAGTTATGAATGAAGGCGCGCCAATAATGTACCATGGGAGCAGTGGGTTGAATGGACCAGGACCAGTGTACATGGTCCAGGGACAGATAGAGAGGCAGCCACCTCGGCACTATCCACTGGAAATGTTACAAATGATGGGAGGCGTAAGTCGCGGGGGCGGTTCCCCCGGCCAGGGCACACCACGGCGGTGGCAGCCCCGGAGTCGCCAGCTCGCCGCCAAGGCTGATAACAGTGCTTTTGGATATGATTCAGATGACTCTAGCCTATCCAGTAATGCCTCTGGTTCTAACAAATCTACTGAAAAAGGTATGTCATGATTTTTTTATAATTACTCTTGAATTAGATTTAAAAATGACTGTCTGGTATATCATCATAATTGCATAAAGTTATTAGTAATAGATCATTACTTGTAAATTTATAGATAGATGAAGTGGATATATTACCTGTACCAATGTATTATAATTTTTTTTCATACATACCCTCTTTAATTTTGTACATTTTAATAGTATATAGTATTAATTCTTCAGTTTAAGAATGCATAAAAACTAATTACTGTTGATATGGTAATTTGATAATTGAGTAGTTTGTTATCCATAATATGCCATCATAAAAACAAATACTATTTATTATCTGCCAACAAGTCATCACCACCTATATTAATTGTTTTTTTTCACCTTTGGTCTGTGATTACCCTACCCGTGAAACTGATCCTGAAGTAACATACTAAACAACTAAACTATAATAATAGTAATATACCTATTTTTGTATGTTTCATATTAATATTTTTTACTATAGACCTAACTTACATACATAATATTGTATCAATTTTTTTTACATTTTTTTTGTGATTTATAAAAGGTTCTGTATTGATAAAGAATTGTGTCACCTATACCTTTATTGGCAATTTAATACTTAAATAGAAAGTTGAAATAAAACCATCCACTTTTTTTATAGAGTTAGTTTATATTGTGCCGTTTACCCGGGAATGTTCCACTACTTATTTGTAGTGTAAAAGTATTTAGTATAAAGTAAAGATTGCTTTAACTTTTTAGTTAAAAATTATGCGACTAACCCTTTAGGAGTAGCAATGTGTGTGTGATCATGTTCAGGTGGAATTGTATGTGGAATTTGTCACAAATGTTCATTGTTGTTGGTCGCAAATTGATCGGCAGTGACCACTGACCATTAAGTAGTCTGTGTGTTTATTTCCATTTTATGAGAATAATATTAAAAATATATATTTCAAAAAATTAATGTAATTGCAGAATATAGTTTACCATTGAGATATGCTTAATCAATATCCGTATCTATATATAACAGAAAATAAGTATTTACAAAAATTATTGTAAATATTAAGTATTACTTTATATTATATTTGAAAAGATCAATGATCAAAATTAAGATTATCATTTTAATTGATTAAATATATTAAAAATAAGATTTTTTAAGCTATATTATTAAAGTAAATGTTTTCTGATATGCTATTCAATTGATTAAAGGGTGAGTTAAGCTTATATTTTGAAAGCAAAAATTCAAATTTAAATATATCATTTCATTGTAAGGTATTTACATACACATAATGAATGTCAAGGGTACAGTGTAAAATCAGTACATCGGCTTTGAGCGCCGTGTTGGCAAAGATTGACCGGGAGAAAAGGCCAGTGAAAATAAAGTCTTGGCACTCTTTGGGTTAATGTTGTCGCACTAAGTAAAATTAACTGGTATTAAAGTTAATCTCATTGTGAAAAGTGAAATGGAAACTAGAGATTTGTATTTTTAAAAATTATATTTAAAGGTGATTGTATGGCAGATTATTATCTCCTTCAATTTACACTACATATTCATATTATATAATCGAGATTTGGTTCAGTTGTACTACAGTCCTATATATAAACATTTAGATAAAAAAGTAAATATGTGGTATCTAAATGTTTTGACCTTGTCAACCATTTACGATATGTTGCTATGTAATGTGTGAGATTTGTCATAAGTCACAGGTAATATACTTTAGTTACATTTGCATTAATTTCATTTTCTTTAAAGCCCCAAATTATTGTACTTTGAAAAGATTTTTTTTATATGATTTGCAAGATCACTTATTACTATTTGTCAAATTAATATAAGTATTACTTTAACCTATGCCAGGTTGTAGAATTTTACTTCGACAGAGAAAGTCCCACCACCAACCTTAAACAAATCACATTTCAATGAACAAAGTGCAATTGCTGGGTACAATTATCTTAGGTTTTTTATGTGAGAAGAGTAGTAAAAGAGTATACAAACCGCCTGATGTTAAGTAATTGCAGCCCATAGACAGCCACATACAACCAAAAGCATGACTGATATCCTATCTGAGCTCGAACATAGATGCATTGCCACTCCTGAGGACTAAGATGGTCGCCTGGCTTCGAAGTGTAGCTGGCAACCGCACCTCTCAAACCGAAACAACAAGTAATGCTTTACGGCTTATTACGAGGGCGGCAGCGGTACCTCCCCGGTCGAACTATACCTCTCCCACCTTTCAAAGCTTTGTTTATCTAAGGTTATATGTGGATGTCCATGGACTGCAGCGAGCACTGAACATCAGCAAAGTTTGAAGAACATACCAATACTATAATAGTACTGGTATTATATTCACACTATGCTCTTCAAACAATAAATATATTCACTTGTTCTATATTGGTAGGTGGGTACTTAGATCAACTAATAATAAGAAACCTTTTTCATATAGATATGTATGAGCACTGTCCGTTGGATTACTAATAAAAAAATTTTTTTCATATGAGATCTGTCATAATATAGGGGACTGCTTGCCGTGTTACTAAGACTAATAACTGATCAGCTCCGAAAAGCATGTCCAATAAGTTATTGCGATAATATTTGTAGCTGTGGCATTATTAAAGAGTTATTTGATTCTTTTTATGTTAATTTTTTTTTAATAAATCTGTGTATTTTTATTGGTTTGCATAACAGGTGATGAAAAGGTCATAAGTATGTATTTAAAAAATATTGAGTCGTACTTATTTTAAATGGTAATATTTTAAAATTAAATTAAATACTTATTGTTGGATAAAAAATATTTAGATCATCAATTAAATTATATAACACCAAAAAAAGCAAGTGCAGGACCTATGGAGTACAGGTCCTGTCTATTTTGTTGTTCATAATTTTACTACATTATAGTATAGCATGGTATAGTATTCTTAAAACATTTCTACCTTCCAAATATCTTCTATGGAAATGACGAAAATGCAAGAATTTGTTTATTAGCCCCCTTGCTAGAGAATTACAGAAAAATAATGTTTTCATGTCACTGTTAAGCAGCAAAGACATGCTTTAATACGTAATTTGGCACGCACAATAAACAATTTTCCGATAACCATTGCAAAGGGTTATTAACACTTGTAAAACATTTCATAGTAGTAACTTGAGTTACGCAGTAAAAAAAATCCACGATAATATTTAATATCATAAATGATCAATGATCGTACGATCGCCCAGGCCAGTACGAGAAGCACGAGGAGGCGGCGCGGCGGGAGCGCGAGCGCGAGGGCGGCGTGTCGCGCGAGTGGCGCGGGCGAGCACGCCGCGACGCGCGCCCGCGCCGCCCCGCGCCCGAGCGGCACCTGCACTCCGCCTACCCCTTCCAGGTTAAGTTCACGCCGGACGACTTGTTAAATGGTCAGTATTGATCCCCTTACGTGCATATACATTTTTTTTTTCTGCCGCCGCTTTTTCTTAGAACAAAATATCCTTGAAAAGAAAAAGCAATATATTCCTTAAACCACCATCATCCAAACAACAAAAAGTATATTTGCGGAGAGGAACCAGTAACAAACAATAAGATATAAAGAGTTACAATTAAAAGAACAATTAGAACATATTATATGTCATTGCAGGTTCAGAATGGGACACACTCTCACAGGAGATATGGGACAAATTTATCAAATCACAGCAAACTGAAGACACATTTAGGAAGAAAATGAATCTCTGGAAATACCTGTTTGTCACTATCAGGGTATGTCATGTACTTTTTGTTATCCACTCCATACTAAAAGAAATAACATCTAACAATCTTTGAATAATAATCAAACTCTAATCTGAGGTCATTCAGAGATGCGATCATGATTTAGATCTGATTGTAACAGTTAAATCTTCATTGAAAATGGCGCAACAAACATTTTTATGGTATGGAAGCAAAAAGTAGTCCGTAGATAAGTGGTTGTTACTACCCACGGACATTTGTTTACAACTTCATGTAGAACGGGAACCTTGTCTTAAAATGGTCACAGATGTGTTGCTAATTGTCATGACTAATGTAGTTGTTTTTTATGCAAGTGTTCTGGCAATTACACCTTAACGAACGCAAGATTTTCTCTTCATCAGAAATGAATTTTACGATGGTATCTCACAAATCAAACTGCATAATATTTATTTTACCAATGTTTGTTTTTCCCCAGGCATTATTTCCACGCTACAGTCTATATGTGGTGGGCTCGACAATGTCGGGCTTTGGTCTGGATTCCTCCGACATGGACCTTTGCCTACACGTGCGGGCGCTCGCTGGCGTAGAGCCGCGCACACACGCTCTACTACATCTCAACTATATACTAGGGTACATCAGAAGCTTTGACCCTGGTGAGTAATCTTTAAACTACTTTATGGTTGCCGGCTTTGATCCAAATTAAGCATCCATCTATCTCGTGAAGACTAATTCAGGAACAGCAATGGGAATCGATTTTGTGGGTATCCTGTCCTTATTGGGTTGGTCGCAAAGAGAGCCTTAGGCAGCAGTGGGACATTCAGGTGCACTAAATGTTATTTTCTTCATACGACATTCCCTTATAATAAAACGGGAAAACATTGGCTTCCAAAGGCACTAGATTGGTATATGGAAGGGTCGATTAAAGGAGGCAGTTTTTCCAAGTCTGGATTTTAATAAGGGGATTGATTGGATAAAAGGACACATGGATGAATGAATGGGTGGATGGATGGATGTATGTATGTATATACAGGCGGATGGATACAAACATAGGGACTTAGCAATAGAAATGGACTGAAAATGAAATTACTGAACCTATTTATATAGGTAGGTCTTTCAGTCAGACATAGTGAACATTAGAGTTATTCTTCACATTGAAAATATCTAGTTTTTTATAGATTTATAGATTAGCTGTCTCGTGTGTTCACCATCTTTCTAAAGTTATACTGTGTAATGTTTATTTATCAAGGAATGACTTAAAAAGAGCGCCGGAAGTTTTTTCCGCCGACATTTGTCTCCCAAACAACGTTAGCCGATGTACTGATTTTACATTGTACCCTTGACATTCATTAAGTATATGTAAATACCTTACAATGAAATAAAATATTTAAATGTGAATATAAAATTTACATATTAGCATGTGGAACTTGGGTTGCCACTTTATTACAAAAAAATCCTGAATTGTAATGTGTTTATATACTATTAAACATTTGCTTTAATTAAAATTATAAATGCACCAATATGTTCGATTAGATGCGGAGTTGATCCAGGCGAAGGTGCCGATCCTGAAATTCCGCGACGCGCGCAACGGGCTGCAGGTGGACCTCAACTGCAACAACCTGGTGGGCATCCGCAACACCAACCTGCTGCATTGCTTTTCTCGCAGTGAGTTATATAAATATATATTAACATTATCATTTCTCGAGGGGTAGGGGAATCTCTTCTAATGTACCTGTCATAAGTATTGTGAAACCACTTATGAGTTATGTAGGATTCCCACTCACTAAAATACCCCTCATTGACCGTCTGTGCTTGTAGCGATCACAGGATCTAGAAGCAAACGCAACTTAAAGGTGGTAGAGCCGTTAGAGCTCGGCCGGGGCGGCACCACCGCCACTCTCATAACCGACCGTAAAACAACATGTTCTTCATGTATTGTGTTTCGGTTGGGGAGGTGTGGTTGCCAGATACACATTATTAGAGGCGACCATCTTAGTCCTCAAGAGTAGGAACGCATCCGCCTCCATCCTTAAATAGAACTTCTGTTCTATTTGACATTGAACGTGGTTGTCCATGGGCTGCAGTGACCACTTCACATCATGCCTGCATGCCCGTTTATTACTCTTTCATAATAAAAAAAAAAAACCTATAAGCGCTTGATTACGTTCACTACTTCGTACATTACTTCGACTTTATTACGTAATGTAAAAGTAAATTGTAATCTAACAAAATAAGTCTATTTAATATCAGTTATTTCATCGCAATTGAAGATGAATTACCTGATTAATTATGTTTCACTCTAATGATCTTGTACTGCCCGTAAATACATCGCTCCATCATTTTCTTTCACTGTAGCCAATTAGTACCGTTTATTGTTGCGCATATTTCAATGTATTACGATTTAAGTTGTTTGTGTAAAACTCCTTTTTCAAGTCAAAACAGTAGAAATGCAGGCTACGTAATGTTAATAGTCTCTGCATGGGCGTCTATGTACAACTTCAATTAGGGCTGAAGTATCTGAGCTCGTATGTAGATGCGGTGCTACTAAGAACTAATAAAGCTCTCTTTTAGTGTAAGACCTCGCTCGGGAGACCTCGCTTTTAGGGTAGTCGGTAACTGCACCTCTTCAGCCGAAACAGAAGGCTTGCTACATGGATTATGGCAGCGTTGGTACCCTCCATATTCAACTATAATTTTATCACTTAAAAAATATTATTTTTAACTGTTTTAAGTATCTGGGAACTGACGTAATTAACTTCTAGACTGCCTGAAGCTGATAAAAACAAAATTGACCAAACGGATTTTCATGTGATTTTCGCCGATTTATGTCGTGATTCACGACGAAGGTTTGGTTATAATGTATAGAGAGAGTTGAATATAATATATAGTAGAGCAAATTATGTAAGACGGAATTATTTCCTTGCGCTCTATTTACTCTGTTTTCCATGTAGAGTCAGGGTGAATATTTAGTGTAGTATAAAACGAAAATAGTCGATGACTTAAACGGAATGCCGTATGCCGGTCAACCGCCTCACCTTGAGTGGAGGGCGACCGGTCCGACAATGGTGTTTACACTCGACGAACTTTCAACTATTCAGCTATTGGACGGCTGGGTATGTCATTGAGAACTAACCGACTAGGCTAGGATGTAGATTCCGTCAGTCATTAGGCAAATTTAATTAAAAACTTACAACAAACGCCAATGGCCGTATGTATTTACTACACTCTACGAAATTTCAACTATTCAGCTATTGGACGGGTGGGTATCTCATTGAGAATTAACCGACTAGGCTAGGACCATAGTGGAATCCATCTGTTATTAGGCAAATTTTATTTAAAACTTATTACAAACGCCCATGGACATAATTATGTATTTACTGCATTCGACGAACGTTTAACTATTCAACTATTGGGCAGCTAGGTATATCATTGATAAATAACCGATTACTTTTGTATACTTTCCACAAACACATACATTGCAACCTCTGAAGACGTTAATTCAAAAATATCTCATTAAAAAGAAAACTTTTGTTTAAAATAAGATAAATTATATGCGCCGTGAATAATTTTTTATTTAAAAACTTTGCAATAAGCATTTTTATAGCTATGAACACTCCTCAATTGACACACCCATTATACACACATATTGGGTTAAACACAAAGTAGACAAAGCCGCGGTGGATAGCTCGTTTAAATATAAATTAAAAAAGAGATAACGTTAAAATCCACCTGACCACTCCAAGATACTGTTTAACGCTTCATAACATCTTAAAAAAGATACGCGGACAAAATTAATTACAGTTAAAACAGCTCGAGACTGCGAGTGAAAGTCGAAATACACTTGTGTTCTTCCTTTTAGTCGCGGGACAGGTAGAAGATACTTGCGATGTGGCACTAATGTTACGCCACTTTAGTCCACTTTCATTTAACGTGCTCGTTTATATGTTTATCTTATATTTCAAGTTAAACCTTATATGTTATAGCGTGAAGATTAAATATAAAATATATTAAATGTTTAAAGAGTGAAATTGTAAACAAAATAATTATAATAATAATCCTAAAAGTATTACATCTAGATTACTATCTTTGAGATGAGTTTCAAATTATTTTGTATTATTTATTTATTCCCTGTCAAGAAAAATGGTTTATCAGTAAACACACTATTTAATAATTAGATATATTTGTTTATTTATAAATTGGCTAAACGTATAAAATTATTTTTTAAATCTTTGCACTTGTATTTGAAAATCACAAATAGAGCAAAGTGTAGTGCGTAAAGATACAATTAGTGTTAGGTGTCGTGATACGGAATGTAAAAATAGAAAACGAAATACACGTAGGATAGACAGATTAATCGATCACTAACACTTGTGTTACTTACTACTCAATAGCCCCACAACAGATATGGCATATTGTAGTTGATCTATACATTATAATTATTAATATTTATTAATTAGCATTATTATTTACTTTTGTATTAATTTAGCAATTTTAAATGTAATTAGTCGATATTTGACTCTCAATTATAAAACTATATAAAGGAGGTAGCAGATTATTAAAGAGCATTCGAGATACAAGTAGGGGGTAGGACGTTACTCTGACCGTTAAATATACTAAGTGTCTGTAAAAATTATCTCGGCCTTTCATTGTGCAAAACCCCACGACTGTAACACTTGTCAACAGTTTCTGCCGCCACCGCTGTTTAGCCGTGACCACGAATCATGCAACTGGTTCGATATATCGGCAATTAAAAAGCGTTAATTCTGAGTACCTGATATATAATAAATTGTATAAATCCGCAATGATATACGTTTAAAATCATATACTTTATCTCACATGTAGGTATGAATGTGCCCGAACTGGTTCCACGCAAGTCCAATCTATAGCACGCGTCGCTTCTACATGGCCAGTACCACACGTTCGCGGTACCTGATACTATCGCGAAATAAGCTCGTTTTAACCATCGCACGGTTTGACAGCTATTAGTTCTAACATGTTGCACGTTACAAAATTAGATATGATTGAAATGGCCACAAATTACCTTTATCTATAAGATGGTTTTTGTTTTTGAGGCCCGCCACAGAAGTAAATATATTTATATTCATTTATATTTCTGCTTTTGGTTCTAAAGAAGTTTGATAAATATAAAGGTTGAAACATGGTAGAAATTTTCTAGGATCTAATGACGCACGTACTAATGTAGGCAATGCAGTGTCGTCGAAAAATCACTATTACACCACCCACCATCAGTTCTTAAAAATAGTAACGTCTTTGTGATGGTAGACTATCGCATAAATTTTATTCTTAGAGGTAATAAAAAGTATTGGATTAATGATAAACATGATCTCTGACCAGTAATATAAAAGTATTGAACTAATGATAAGTTCAAACTCTGTCGGAAATCGTACGGAGTAGACGAAACCTCCGATACATTAAGCTAATACTCGACCGTCATACGAAACGAAAGCAGCATAATATTTTCACATGCTCTCTTTAGTTTAGCCGGTTCATGAACGAGCTTTGAGCAAACAATGGGTGCTGAAGTGAAACGCGTATTGTGAACTTGAGTGAGATATTTGAGCCGGACTCATTGTTTCAGTATAACAAGTTAGATGAAATTGCCACACAGTTTTGACGGAATCGTAAACGATTTTAAAGTAATATTATTGCGGAATTTATACATTTTTATATAACGTGTACTCACGATTAACGTTTTTTAATTACCGATATTTCCAACTAGTAGCATGTCTCGTGGTCTTCTATTTGTACTGCCTAAAGTTCTATTTGAAACAAAAGAATAATTCTCCTAACATATCCTTTGTAATCTTACAAAAGCTGAGCATACTCAGGCAATCATAGAAACAACTTGACTAACCCTACACTTGACCTAAACTTCTCAGTCAGTAGGTAGTAGAAAACAGTGAGGCCACGAATAACAAGTACCTTCAGGCATTCCGAGTTGTATTTAGCATTCTCGCGACCTTGCATAGCTTTCGCCAGTAACTATAGTTCGTATGTAGAAAATTACTAGCCTAAAGACAAGTAGGGTCTAACAGTTCGAATGGAAGGCAAATTGTACGTCTCGCAGTAGTTTAATGCTTTGAGAGTATCGGAAATTCTGCTCTGCAAGTGTGGCTGAATACAGTCTGTTTGAAACTTTTGAACCATAGTTCAGGTAGGTATCATACATATCACTTATAATTCACCGTGTATTTTTGTTGGAGAGGTGCGGTTGCTGGAAACGTTTACAAGCGAGGCCAGTAGATCCAGCCAAACATTACTCGTAGTTCTTAGGAGTTGTAATTCTAGATGCGTTACTACAACGGCTGTCAACAATACAGTTCAGTATGCGGTAACATTTGGATGTCTATGGGCTGGAGCGGCAACTAACTAACATATTAAATACTGCACGCTTGTCGCTACTCTCCTAACCCAAAAGTCATTAATGAAATAAGTAATTATTGAATAAATCTGTAATAAAATGCGTTTAAAATAAGTAAATAAAAAATAAAAATAAGTAAATAAAAAAAGTAAACAAAAAGCGTTTCAGAAAAAAAATACTGGACCGATTGCAACTGATTATTATTATTTTATAATTTACAGTAATAGAACTAGCCTCATGTAGATGTTGTAGGTTGGTGGAGTAGATAAGGCAGTAGTTAGTAAAGCAATTTTATAAAACACTTGTTAATGTTACATTGAAAATGTTGTAAGCTGGCATTTTTTTCCAAAATCTAGGTAATCCCGTTATAGGCATCGGCGCAACATTGCATTCAATTTCGCAACCGCTTACATCGATTTTCCGGAAGAATCAATTCGTAGTAATTGGCGACTCGATACCGTAAGTCGGCCAAGTGCCTAACGAATCGATTCCTTAGGATGGCTCGGTTCCTTATAGGTCAGCAACACTATAAACCATATTTTTAATACAACTTGTTCCTTCGATATACTTTTAATGCGATGATTTATTGACACGCCTTAGCACAGACTGACCAGTAATAAGAAGGTATTGGATTAACGATAAGTACAAACTGTGACTAGTACTAGGAAAGTTTTTTTTGTATATATGAGAAGAGACGCAAACGAACATGCAAACCGCCTGACGACAAGACGACATAAATCCTATCTGAGCTCGAACGTAGATGCTTTGCTACTCCTGAGGACTAAGATGGGCGCCTCGCGTCAAAGTGTAGCCGGCAACCACACCTCTCCAACCGAAACACAAATAACACTTCTAAAACGTGAGTATAACAACATAACAGAGCTTCATGACAACATGACAGTCCAACTCCACAACCTATCCCAGAAGTCTAGAAGCGATATGAAATTTCATAATAGCACAGAAGTCAGCTACAAGTTAAAGGAACATCGCTATATTTAGTTATCTCAGTTAGTTACTAACGTTATTATTTAAGTTCGTTACTTTGTACGATTTTAAACTGATATTATCGCGGAATCCATACATCGCTACTTCAAAACCTAATTTTACAGGAGAACCATTTAAAGTTTTCAAAATCAGTTCTTATATAATTGCTCTGTAATTTTAAAACTGATAAATAGGTGTTATACACTGTTAGAAAAATATTTTTATTCTGCTTTTAA
>DWON01001625.1:0-23630 GCA_018251015.1 Phocides pigmalion okeechobee
CCAACCGAATCACAAGTAATGCTTTACGGCGGATTATGAAGGATTTTGGAAGTAAGATCAACTCGTATGCCGTAACCGCAAACGGCACCACGTTTTCTTATGTAGTCAGGAAACTCAATATAAATTATTTATCAATATAAATTTCTTAAATACGTTACGTCCGGCGCGATCAATTATTTCGGCTCGAACAAATGTACGCTCACCTTACACTTATGATAATCTTGAAGGACATAATACATATCCAGACCAGTGTATTTTTGGTTCATCATTTGCCTGCAAAGCTCATCAATAAGCTCAAAAAAGCGTTTTATAGTAATACTACTAAAGCTACCATAGGGCACGCAAGAGTGTATGCGCTATTTTTATTACTATTTCAACGATAACGCATGCCGCTTGCGCACGCTGAACCGTCACCAACGGTTTGGTAAACTACCAAGTTCCAGGATAGTATGGCTTATATCGAGGTCAAGAGACAGAAACCCCACTTACTTCATTTCAAGAACTAGAAGCTAAAAATTTGTATGATTTTTCAAAATCATTAATTGTGAGTACTCGGTACATAATAAAATTTATAAATTCCACGATAATACTAGTTTAAAATCTTACATATTGTAATGTCGCCTTCTGCACGAGCAAAGCCTCGGTCGAAAGCTAGTCTATTATATTAAACAAGACGAGTATTGTAACGTATTATTCGGTTCGAAGAAATGAGGTCCTAATTACGATCAAAACGCTTATGAAACAAGGTACCACAACGTGAAAGCAAGGCTTGCGTAATGTAGCTTAAGGCGACATAACAAATTCTAATGTTAGTAAAGAACCAATACCAAAAATATATGTACTTTAATATATTCATATACTAAAAAGATACCGTTCAGTATTTTTAAACGAGGTTTGAAATGTTCAGCAGTTCAGTATTTTTCAACGGAGTTTATAATGTTCAGCAGTTCAGTATTTTTCAACGGGGCTTAAAATGCTCAGCAGTTCAGTATTTTTCAACGGGATTCAAATGTTCAGCAGTTCAGTATTTATCAACAGGATTTAAAAAGTTTAGCAGTTCAGTATTTTCAACAGGGTTTAAAAAGTTCAGTAGTTCAGTATTTTTCTACAGTATTGAAAAAGTTCAGCAGTTAAGTAATTTCAATAAGGTTTAAAAATTCTGCAATTTAGCGTTTTCAATAGGGTTCTAACTTAATTGCTTACCTTTCAATTTCGCTCTCAATTTAAAAGAAATTGTATTATTTATCATTAAGATATTTGGAAACGTAGATTTGAAAACTGTATATGAAATCAGTATTCTTAATTCAAGTAGAACCTAAAAACTATAATGACTTTTTAATGGCAACAGATTAATTGAGAACTGTTTACTTTTTTTTGAAAACCGTAGCATTTATTGCAAATATATATAAGATGTCTATACCTTGTTTAGTTAGTTCTACGAAAAAAAATCTAATAGAATAATAAATAGTTTGGTCGAACAAATAAAACTCTTCTCAAATCAAACAAATATAAGAAAATTAACGTTGTCTATTTGAGATTGAAATGGGAAAAGAATCTCTTACAAACGTAAGAAGTATTTCTCAAATGAGATTTCTAAGGAAACGTTAAGAGGGCAGCCAAGTTCAAGTTTGTATTCCTCTTTTATCTGTTGACCCAAAATTTAGGGAGCCATCATACTTTTCAGCTTCTGTTCATTTGGCATTCACTAGCTTTAATACATTTTAAGATGCACCGGATAGTCACGATTAGCGATTTTTGATTTTTCATTGCCGATATATCGTACTAATTTTGTACACAATTGTATCCATTGTACGGTCGCCTCGCTTTTTTATGAAATTTAAGTAGCAAATGAGCATGACTGTTTCATGATAAGTAATCAATGCAACCCATGGACGCACATTAATTTTAAACTTATATCATCGAGGAATTTATATATTTTAATATGTAACGAGTATGATGCATGGCTTGTTGTCACCACATGCCAGGTTCAGAATATCGGCAATTAAACGGCTTAATCTTAAGTACCCGTTATATAGTAAAATATAAGTAACAAACTACATATAAAATGGATCCCATTTGAACCCGATCACAGATGTGCTGCTATTTCTAAAGATGATTGGCTGCTAATTGGATTGGATCTTAATGTCAATCATGTCTCTCCACCGAAACCCACAAATTGTTTCAAGCTTGAAATTAGTGGCCCAGTGATATAGTGTTTGAGAATGTATGTCGGAAAAGTGCAATCGCCGGCTACATTTAGAATCGACGCAATCATCTCAGTCCTCAGGAGAAGCAATGGATCTACGTAAACCTTGAGATAAAACTCTTATCCTGTTTAAAGTTATCCGACATCCATATGTCGGGCTGCAGTAAATATTTAATACTGGGTATCCTGCATGCTTGTTTGCTATTCTCCTCCAACCAAAATATAATTCACATTGAATATAATTTTGCATAATTTAAAAGGGCGGTATTTTCTTTTAAGTACTCAGCGACACGAATATAATGTAATTTTGAAATAGATGAGAATAACTCACTTTCATAATTTTCATTGTCAAAATCCATCCGCGTAATGAAGACTCTATGCTAATGAGTTTAACGACACCCTTATCGGAATACTAATTTTGTTTCAATAAGATATAAGTATAACCTTGCAACTCGTTGGAACTTGGGCCATCTCTGAAATAAATTTGATCGAATTTCTAAACTCATCCGCGAACGCGAGTGTTTCAGGGACTTTCAAATTGTTGAAACAAGGCCGGAGAATGGTTTTTCTTTTCATTTATTTAATTTTAACACATTGGATTTCTTGTAGTTTCACTGCGAAAGTTTCGAAGCGGCAAGTTTATATTTGGTAGAAGTAGCTTCACAGGTGCAAAAAGAAAATGATTTTATTATATATAATTGTACCTTGTATGGTAAATATAGTAGTGTTGTGTATCGTGATATGGAACGCAAGAAAGAAAATCGAAGTAGATGTAGGGTAGATAGATTAATATATCACTAGTACCTGTCAACAGTGTCCCCCCGCCACCGCAGTTTGGCCGCGTTCACGAGCCATGCAACTCATAATCACTAAATATTATAAAACAAAAGTCCCCCGTCGCATCTGTCTATCTTTTCGCGATAAACTCAAAAAGTACTGGACAGATTTTCTCACAGTTTTCAATAACAGGTAGAGTGAGAAAGATTTTGGTGCATAATAAATTAAGTTTTTTTTTGTAATTTGAGCGACAAATTAAATAGTTAAATTCAATTTAGTATCGACATGTCTGGTTATTGAAGGGTAGTGCTGTTAAGAATTTAATTGGAGAGGATTAGTACGGGGTGAATAGAGTTAAAGGGGAAGTAGGAGTAAGTTGTGGTTAAGTCTAACAATTCGCATTTAGTCAGATTGGTGTACTCTAGCCTAAATCTTCTCATTCTGAGAGAAGACTCGCGCCCAATAAAGATGCAGTAAATAGCTGATTCTCATTTGAACATAGAATTACTTCTATAATAGACAGATAAAAAGATAAAATCTTAGTTAAAATTCGTTAACCGTGAGTACCTGTTACATAGTAAAATATATAAAAATCTTAACAAATAGTTTCGAACGTTAAATATTACAGCTAAATTATTAAGTGAAGTGACTCGTGTATCAGCTGTATCGTTTCATTCCAATAAATTGATTTTTCGTACGTTAATAGTGTATTTGAGGTGCATCGAAATGGAAGTCGATTAAGGGTCAGGCGAACGGAAAATAATAATTCTTGTTAATTATTTTTCGTGTAATTGACTTTTATGGTCTGGTTGTGGAAATTCACTTAAGTTAGCTGATTTCTTAATGTTTTTTGAACAATAAAGATATATTTTCTCGAGATTGTTTTAAATCTAATATGATTTGTTGAAAATATGACGGTAATGGAGAAATTATTATTAAATTATTCTTAACCTTTTCATGTTATTGTAATATCTTATTGTATATATAATAAATGCCTAATTTAAACAATCTAAAGGGAGTCCGTGCCCATGGGCCATGGATCCAAGAACGATAATCGCATTCCCGCGTTAACAAATGCAAGAGATATGAACTGCCCCGTTTGTTGGAACTGATTGTTTCAACTTTTTTTATTTTTTATTTGTTTAACATTTTAATTTAAAATTGAAAATAAAAAACTTCAATAAGATTTTTTGTTCGTAGCAAAAATACATATATATAAAACAATGCAATGTAAAAAAAAGCGTGGGGTGCATAGTGTCAATAGATCACTGAAAAAACACCCCACGCTTTTTTTACATTGCGATTATTTTTTTATTGTTTATACTTTTTAGTTGGATTTTTTTGAATTGGATAAGAGCGTGTTTTTTAGTTTTTTTAACTGTTATTTATTTTTCATTGTTTTTCATATTATTGCATTGTCACCGGTCCTTGATAAGTGTGTAAAGTTTCAAATCAATTAAACTTCTAGAAACCGATAACAATTAATCTCAAAGATTCCGTTACATACAACCCAAGTATACAAAAGCGTGTTAAAAACAAACATTGTAATTTTTAGGAGCACAAAATCCGCAAACTGCCGCCCCGCTAAGTACACTCACCTACAAAGATGACATACTCTGTACATAGTTGGTAAAAATTTTTGTTATCTCAAGAAAGCATTCCGGGCACGAGGACGTGTTCTCAGTAGGACTATCCAGGGATTTTCTACCTTAGATTATGGTGTTAGAGTCCAAAATACAATTACTCATGCCTCCGTGTATCTGAATATTCAACTGCTCTCCAATCTCAGTTGCTTACCTCACGCATAATTATTTATAGTGTCTAGCGAAATAGTTTGTTGTTTGCTAAACAACAAATATTTGGCTGTAACCTTTTTTTATACTACAGAGACGATCTCTACTGGCTTTAAACCCTTTTTTCTACTACAAAGTCGGTCTCTACTGGCTTTAAACCCTTTTTTCTACTACAAAGTCAGTATCTATTGGCTTTTAACCCTTTTTTTCTACTACAGAGTCCGTCTTTACTGGCTTTAAATCGTTTTTGTACTACAGAGTCGATCTCTATTGGCTTTAAACCAGTTTTTCTAGTACAGTGTGGGTCTCTTCACAACTGGATTCATATCCTATCGCTGCGTAATGCATAAAGAATGTCGAGAGCAGCCCCAAGCTGGGTGCCGCGGCATACCGTATGGCGGGAGCCGATGCATGCTGCAAGCCGGGTACTGCCGCATGCCGTATGCCAGGAGCCGCATGACATATGGGCTGCGGATGGATGGCATATAGACCTCGCTAGCCGACAAAGGGCGCACAGAAGAACACAGTGCAGCTTTAGCTGGTAAGCTGGTGGCTGGTACGACATAACCATTCACTCCCACAACTGAGTTGCACTCATGATGAATTTCCCTACGAATAAAAAAAGGTTTAGTGTGTACTCCACTACGTTCCCCATACGAGTTAGTAGCCATACGGCTTCGGTGTTAGCCGCTCTATAGTATGCTTTCAAATTGATATGTTGTGATTGTGACTGGGTGATTAATTTGTCAATTTACGCGACTCCGCCTTTTAATTAACTCTTCATAACACATAAACGCGTACAAAATAAATTGCTACTAACGGTCACCCATCCAACTTTCGACCACGCCTGAAGTTGCTTAATTTTGAAGCTCATTTATGATCTACATATGTGAAACGATGCGCACTTCCTGTAAATGCTTACCTACAAATAATTTGAAACGGTAAACAGCCGTGGAACAATCCGACGTAGACATTTCTGAATATAAACACATCTAGCATTTTATGGTTAAACTAGGGACATATTACGGGAGAAGTAGCGGATAAGGATTTATAAAGTACGATTACAATTACAGAAATTTCTCTTGTAGGTTTTGAATATACTAATGATATATTTCGAACCAATTGCATGGCTCGTGGTTATCAAAATTGCCATGCAACTGGTTCGAAATATCGGCAATCAAAAAACAAAAATAGTTAATGGTGAGTACCCGGTACAAAGTAAAATGTATGAATAATGGATAGTACTAAAATGATATATTTTTGATAGGCTTCTTTTTAAACGACAAGTATTAAAATAATAAACACATTTCGAGCGTATTTTACACCAAATTCATTATACCAATTAAAGATAACTCAAAACATACTGGCAGTATATGTAAATATGTAAAAAGCTTCCTATTTGTATAAGTTATGAGAATAATTTGGAAACTTCTCAAAATTAATTTTGATATTTACCATAAAATGCAAATTTCTTGTATATTTCATTATACGTCATTCAATCGAGAAAATAACCAAAATGGCGATATGTATGGCATACAAGTATTTATAGTAAACTAGCGACCAGGTCCAGCTTCGCGCGGGTAATTGAGTTTATATTTACTTACATTAGTTTTCTTTCATACATACATCCACTCATTACCTAGTTGTAAAAACGAACAATTAGAAACGACGAATATTTCAAACGACGGCTGAATTACCATATTAAATTTAACTATATAATTTCTTGCCTAATTTACTAAAATAACATAACTTATTACAAAACCTTTGTCAGGAATCACTCTACCTGTTGTTGAAAACAGTGAGGAAATCCGTCCATTACTTTTTAAGTTTATCATAAACAGATAGACAGACAACCGCAAGGGGGGACTTTGTTTTATAATATTTAGAGATAGGCAAAAATATGTTCATACAAAAATGTATTTTTATTTTAACTTAAGTCGCGTATTCAATGAAATAAACCGTACCTCGTTCTAAAATAGTCTCGTAAACTATTTTATGTGCAACTAAGCATTGTGTGTGTTTGTACCCATTTTACTAATATAGCATTTTAAGCTCATAAAATATCATCGCGGAATTCCTACATGTTACTATATAACGGGTACTCGGGATTAACGCTTTTTAATTGCCGATATTTCGAACCAGTTGCATGGGACGTGGTCACGGATAAACTGACTTGAAATATCGGCAATTATAAGTTAATCGTGAGTACCCGTTATATAGTAAAATACATTCTACTTAACTTCTTTCTATATCCGTTACTTTGTGGCGGATTATAATCGGATTTAGACCGACTTTAAAAAATATATTTCTCGCGCGATTTACTAAAAAAACTTAACTTATTGTGCACCCAAACCTTCTTCGGGAATCACCCTACTTCTTGTTGAAAACTATGAGAAAATCCGTCCAGTACTTTTCAATTTATCATGGACAGACAGATACAACGAAGGGCTTTGTTATATAATATTTACAGATATACAACAGAAACGTATTAAATAGACAAAAGAAATACAAACACAGAGTAAATAGGAGATGAAATTTTCCAATACATTTTAATAAAGAATGTGGTTTAACTGTAATATACGTATAGTAAGTAATTAAATTCTTCTCTTCTTCTTCAATACAAATATATAAACGAAAAAAAAATGAAAAATCCGACTGCATTGAACTTTTAAGAAAATCATTTACATCCAAATACATGAAATATATTATATATTTATAAAAATATATTGTATTTTATTGTATTGTAACTATAGATCATATTTTCCATAGAAAAGCTGAAATCCTGTGGGGAAAGGAGATCCCAGCAGTGGGCTACAAGTATTAGACATAAATTAATTTAAGTTGGCCATTTATAAGTTTACAGCACGCAGAAACCGAGAATAGTTCGTTGAAATTAAATTTTACAAACTTTAGAGGCTCTCTTCAAAGTTTCTGTAACTTTAGTTATTAGGGTTTCCTTCTTTCTGGAGTTCTGAACAATGGAGAATCTTAAATGTTGCATACAAAGAGAATTGAATTCAATTTGGTTTTTTATAGTTCTGTAAGTAAATTGTTAAAGAAATAATCCGTGTAATTTCGTAATGTACGTCTGTCAGGCAGTCTGTCTATCATCTGTCTGTCTATCCGTTTGTCCTTCTGACTGCCTGTTAGTCTGTCAATCTATTAGTCAGACAGTTAGTCTGTCAATCTGTTAGTCAGACAGTTTGTCTGTCAATCTGTCAGTCTGTGTTTTAGTCTGTCTGCCTCTGTCTGCCAATCAGCAGTCTGGCAATCTGTTAGTCTAATCTGTCAGTCTGTCCGTGTGTTTGTTTGTTTGTTGGTCAGTCAGTTCGTCAGTATATCAGTTTATCAGTCTGTCAATCTGTCTTTCAGTCTATCAATCTGTCTGTCACGTCATAGACTCCAAATAAATTAATTCATGATTTAGAATAAGCTACCTAACCAGATATTTAACCCGGAATTGTATGTGGTGTCAGAACTTCATGTTGACCGCGAAAGCTCATAAGGGTCGTAATACGTACTTACACTGAAAAGTCGGGGTAAGATATTGCCTCTCGGTGCGGTTTTTCCGTTGATGGGGATCTATTCTCGAAGCATGGCAATTTTCACTTCGTATCATATGTATTCATGCGAACTCACTCGCTGGGGGAGGATCCCCATTTGATTGTTTTGATCGACTGTTAAATAGAATTATTCGGTAATTTCCCGAAGATTTTAGGGGATCTTTGTAAGACGGTGTTGTGTTTGAAATTCGGTTATATATTGTATGACGGATGTCTGGACAAAACCCTATATGGAAGACTTCCTAAGGAAACATTATCATCTATGATAATCTCAAAACCAAAAAATCAAAATAGATAATTCTTTGCACCATACCGCATGAGCACGGGTTGCCTTTACATTGTTTAAGTTAGTCTTTCATTGTAGTGAGTTTTAAGGTTTTCACTATTGGAACTAATGTCTAAATAAAGTTAATAAATTGAAATATATTTACTACGAGTAGACTTTTTTCACATTTATTTTTCCAAGTCAATAAATATTATTATACTAAAGATTTGCAAGGTATATTGTTTTGTAATTATGGTGACAAGAATTAATTCAAAATACACATCTTTTCTCTGAAAAACTACACCTTAATGCAAATTTTGATTGTGTTATATAACCTCCTTTACCGCCTTTCAAATTAGACACAGCAGATTACAAGGCAGAAAATGAACCACATTAAGAAAATCTTAAAAATATGTTCAGTTAACAAAACCTGGTATCACGGCCCTTCATATTGCGACCTAAAATTATGTTAATTAATATAACGATAACATTTCTGGGAAAATGAAAGGGTCCCGTAGGACCATAAAATACTCGGAAACTAAGTTACGGGCTACAACTGGTAAAATAATAAAAAATAATTATATAATAAAACTGATCGCTGTCTGTACATGGCAAACATATTAAAAAAATCATAATGGGGTGGTTTTATTTACGCAAGAGAGCCCAAAATATATTTTTTTCATTTTGTCTGTTTGTCTGTATGTTTATGCACGTTAATCTCGGAAACGGTTTAGAATACAGTTTTCAGGATTATATTGTAATTGGCTTCACGAAACATTTAGTGTTTTTTTTTAATTTAAATCGGTTTAAAAAAAGTTATGTCAATCATCACCTGTTGAAGTCGCGGGCATAGCTAGTGATTTAATAAAAGTGGCCCATCAGCAAGCCGATCTGATATTGATAACTGAGGAACGACTCGCTATCTCCGCAGAGATATATTATCGACCGAGCGTGATAAGATTTATTCTTTTGAAAAGAAATTTGTGAGCTCGTTTGGGATCGCTCTTTGTGACACAAACGTGTAAGGAACAAAATGTAGATAGGTTATTTGTACGAAGGTCAAACATAATCCACTTGGTTGAAATATTTTATATTACTTCCCTAACGTCTCCATTTTAATTTTGATTGTTGTAAAAGATTTACCTGTTATAAGCTTTTACAGAACGAACGAAAAACGATGTAGAGCTGCGCGACTCTTCCGGGGGGTTTCTAGACGCTTTGAGAAGAAGCCCGGGCAAAGAGGGAACCCTTGAGGCCCGAATAATCCCTATCAATCTCCTCCTCTACGGGAAGCGTTAGAAACCGCCGGGTATGAGTAGCAGATAGGTGTAGGACGTCCCTCTTTTTGTTCGTTGTTAAGGTGCCGTATACTAAATTGTGGGATCGATGGAAGCCGCGTTGGCCATCGATGTTTTCCCGTTGCATCGTTATATTAATTTTATAAATTGATTTACCGGTGTTGCGTGAAATGATCGATGTAAAGCCACGCGGTCCCTACCGGCCTGGGGGTATTTGACTCCCTCGAGCAAATGCCCGGGTAAAGAAGGAAACCTTGAGGCCCGTATAATCCCTACCCCTCTCCTCCCCCGCGTAAAGCTAATAGTTTCTTTGGATATGAGTAGTAGAGTATTTGTAGGACGTCCTCTGTTTAGTTTGGTTAAAAAGGTTAAGGCAATTAAGGTTTGGTCGGAAAGGTACGGTGGTCAATTTTGGTATACTTAGAAAAGAGACAACCCGCTTGTCCTCGGGCGTAACGCATCAACTTATATTTACTAACATTATTTTTATTTCATACATATATACAGTCATTACGTAGTTGCAGATACTAACAATTAGAAACATCTATTTCGAACGACAACTGAATTATTATATTGAATTTAACTTTTTAATTCCTTGCAATTTTCCAAACCTATTTATTTTTATTTTTATTATGAGGGAAACACTCTCGTAAGACAGCTAACTAGTCTACATCCCATTGTATTAATTATTCTTATTTATAATATTGAAGTGTCGTATTACAAGTTGTATAACTGCCATTTTAAGAGACTTATTTAAATTTATTTTTATAACATTTGATTGTCGATTTAATCATAAATTATTTAAATAGCGGCCAATTGCGATGTAATACCGAGCGTCTCTTGACGGCCATATTTTTCATCTAAATTGTTAATGTTTACGTTAATCCTTTCTCTTTTTGCTCAGCGAAGCGTAAAATAATTGTTATTCTTAATTACAACCCCTAAAACGTTCCCAGTAAATATAAACCGACCACTAATCAAGGTAATGCTGACGCAGTGCCCTCATAGGGTTTGTGAATGTGTTGGTAGCATTACAGCCATTTTAGCACATTAAATAAAAAGAAGCGAGCAATGCTCAGCTTTAAAATGGTATATAAAGGAATTAACGTCGGGCGCGGTCAGGTTTTGGATAGGTAAACATAAGTGGCAAAATTTCAGGTTTCGGTTTTTCAGAAGGCATGATACGCAGTCGATTGCGATGATTAAGTTTTATCGAAAGCCTTACGGGCAGTTTGAAAACATCGACCATTCTGGTTGCTACCAACCACCACCACGCAATAGTGCAGGATAGCTCAATTAGAATTTTATTGTATTTTTTTTTACAAAAAAGGAGCTAACTTGCAATGTGATGAAAGCCACTTGATCTTAGTTAGGTAACCTCAAACAGAACTAAGGCCTAACCTAATCGTTCGTAGATGACGTACATCTGAGGACTAAGATGGTCGCCTCACTTGTGCCTAACTGTAACCGGCAACCTCCCTAACTTACGAGTCACGTCGAACCAGTTCAGGGGATTATGAACACGGTAATGGTACCTCCCCGGTCGATCTAAAGTTCTATATGTATAAATAACGCTATATAGACGGAGCAGAAGATTTAAAAATGTTTATTTAAACCAAAACTAAAGATTCTTCTTAATTACAGTCTTTAAATTGCTCGTTAACTTCGTCTGCGGGGTCATATATTAGCTCGGGTTAGCATTGTGGGAGGTGGCACTAAACAGGAGCTGTATTCTGTAGGCTGAAGATGCGCCGAGAATTCCCTAAAATTTTTACAATTTTATTTTGTTTTTATTTCATGACGTGACGTTATTTTGTTTCATAACGTGATGTTATTTTATTTCATCAAGTTTCGTTTCGCGTGGTGTCGACTCGTTTTCTCTTGTCGTCTCTTTATTTGTCATGTTTCGTTTCGTCTCGACTCTTCTCATCTCGTCCCTGTTATTTTGTCCCGTCTCGTCTCTTCTCGTCTCGTCTCGCTCCTTCTCTTTTTATCTCGTCTTGTTACCTTTTATATCGTCCTGCCTCGTTTAGTTTTGTACTAGCATACATTTATAGCAGTTTTACGCAAATAAACACCCAGATATCTATCTGAATACTCTCTTAAATATTGTAGCGTGGCGTTACAACTCCTAAAACTTTCATCAGTAAATCGCCTTCAAAAATCAAAAAACCTTTTTCAATCCAACTGCTAGTTCCATTAGCGCTTACATACGAACAAAAAATATACGAGTAAGTATTAGCGTAGCTAAAAAGATTAGTAGACTATAGATATGTTTCTATGTAGTATAAAGAAGACTGAAGATGAAGTATTAAAAATGGGAGAACTATAATTCGACCGGGGAGGTACCACCGCTGCCCTCATAATCCGCCTTAAAGCCTTACTTGTATTTCGGTTGGAGTGGTGCGGTTGCCGGCTGCACTTTGAAGCGAGGCGATCATCTTAATGGAATGTATCATGTTCGAGCTGCTCTTCTCACATAAAAAACTTAGCTACATTTTATTCAATAAATATTTATATTATACCGGTAAGCAGGCTTAAAGGCACAAAGGGTTTAATATTACCAAACGCAGCGAGACCCGTCGAAGGTGGTTCTTGATAACACAAATATTCCTATAGAACCTTTAAAGGTGAGTACTGATATAGGTATTTACATGTAACAAATAGTTCGGTTAAGTTTTCAAGTAGCAACAGTGTGTGCTTGGCAGTAATTTTAGTAGTCCAAATGTAACTAATGAAGTTAAGTATCGTCGGGTGCGGTTGGAATTTGGATGGGTGATCATTAGTAGCGATAAGTATCAATTACAGCAACGTCATATCTGGTAGTCCACTTATCACAGCTTTTTTTATTGATGCTCTTAGCACAAAATATATACTGACGTACTCATAAACTGCATCAAATTTGATATTTGATAAGTTTGCAAAATTTTGATTAAAATTAATGAAAATTACGAGACTTAAAAAAAAGATAAAATTATAGCCAGGAATAAGTTATGTGCATAGTCTCAAATTCGTCTGTTATTAGGGAAAAAACTGATATTAATTCGTATAAGTCAGTGTTTAATAACATTGACGCAGTTTATGAGTCTGTCAGTGTACAAAATTCTGTAGATGGATTCTGATAACGTATGATCTTTGGGCGGCTAATATTGATGTACTAAAATCTCAAAGAAATGGGACACGATTGCTGGACATGTCTTAAACCTGAATAAAGGTTTCTATGGTTTTCATTTCTTCAGGAAAACTGAGGATCAGAACCTCTCGCCACAGAGCCGACGGAAAGTTATGTCGAGCCTCAACAGACTAAAAACCTGACTAGTGTTCCACCACGAGCATGAGAGCTTTCGCACGCTTTCTAACCTCAGTTAGTTGCGTCCATCGTTACCGGACCTACCAAGGTTTTTAAGTTACTATTTGAAGTCTATAGTATTAAAATTGCGTGCCAATCTTCTTTTGAACATTTTTTTGCTGTAATTATGAGTTATTGAAACATTATTTATAGACATTTATTATTATTTTTGAAGAATTTATTGAACATTATATTCCATAAATTACCATGAAATATAATTAGTCCTACATTTTAAAAGAGTTACATTTTTATTTACATGTTACTTACAATAACGAAAACCTTAAAACTAATTATAACAAAAGACGATAAATTGATAATTCGTATATCGACAATCGATATAATATCGACAATCGATATAATATTGATTGATAATTTAAAGGTTTATCCTTATAGAATGATCTACGTTAGCACCTACCTTTATACGGAAAAAACGTATTTCGCAGATAAATTGAATTTCATCAAAGTAGCCTTTGAGGACTCAATAGACCTTATCGTTGAAGCTTTTAATATTCGTTTCTAGTACTTCCTCCGTATTGATAACTCATCGATATAAAACATATTTTTGGAGTAAACTTAAATGTTAAACAGGTTGTTTGTTCTTCGGTACCAAAATAGCGCTATGGTATAGAAACCAGATAGATACTAGTGATGCTACTAGATTATTCTCCGCCAGCTTTTTTCTCCCGGTCAACCGTAGCCACCAGGCGCTCAAAACCGATTTACTGATTTTACACTGTACCCTTGACGTTCATTAAGTGTATGTAAATACCTTACAATGAAATAAAATATTTGAGTATAATTGATCTATCACCAATTATCCTTTATCTCCAAATATTACAAAACAAAGTCCCCCGTCGTGTCTGTCTATCTGTTCATGATAAACTCAACAACTTTCAACAATAGGTAGAGTGATTCTTGAGGAAAGTTTTGGTGCATATAAGACTTTTTTTTTGGAAATTGGGCAACGAATTATATAGTTAAATTCAATATAGACATTCAGTCGTCGTTCGAAATACATGTTTCTATTTGTTAGTTTTTGCAACTACTTACCACGAGTGAAGCTGGGCCAGGTAATGGATAAAAACCTCCATGTGATGGCTACTAAATGGAAATATTCTACTTTTTTTACTATATTCTACTCTTAACCCTCCTATCTACTCATACCAAAATTCATTTGATACTCAGGCGTTTGGTTGATAATTAATGCCTTGTTTATTTAGTTAAGTACGTTCCTTAAAGTTCCATTGTTAAATCAGAGGTTTTGTGCCCTCCTGATTTATAGCACGCTGGCTTTTGTCCATGGATTCGGCCGCTCAGAGCTTTGCCATCTATGTAAATAACAGTGAAATAGGTTTTACTCAATTTAGTCAGCTTTTTAAAATAGTTTTAAGTGAGAAGAGTAGAGAACGAGAACGCAAGCCATTACGCACTAGCTAGCTCGCTACAATACGCGCTACATCGACTACTAATATTGCTGCTACTGCTGTTGCTGCTGCTGCAGCTATTGCGGCTGCTGATGATACTGCTACTTCTGCTGCGGCTGCTGCGGCTGCTGCTTTTGCTGCTCCTTCTACTGCTCTTGTTGCAACTGCTACTACTACTACTGTTACTAGCACTCTACAACAAATCACCTTTGAACCGAAGAAAAGTAAATATAACAACAGTTTGACCAGGGTAATCCCACCGCTGCCCTCGTAATCCGCTTTAAAACAGTTTTTGTGTTTCAGTTGGAAAGGTGTGGTTGTCAGCTACAAGTGACTCTATGATCTCAGACCTCAAGAGTAGAATGTATTTATATCCAACGGCAGGCAGGACTTGTCTTGTTTGTGGTTGATCGTAAATGCACATGGGCTGCAGATACTATTTAACATCAGGTAACCTGCACGGTCGCTACTATTCCGACACATATAAGGCAGTCACGCGAATTTAAAAATAAAATTGTAATAAACTCAACATGACAATATAAACCAATATATGCTGTGTTAACTATGTACCGAGTGCTCAATATTAACGATTTTCGATTGTCAATATTTCGAACGAGTTGCACGGGTTATGGATACAGCGAAATTATTTCGCCGTAATGTATAAATGCCGTGATAATATTAGTTAAAAAAAATAAGTAAATACTGGAATTCAAACATCCCCGATTGAAATTTCGAAGTTCATACCACAGTAACCTTATATAAACTAAAATGTCCACATCATCAACACGACAGTTTTTATCTGTTTCATAATCCAGCCAAAGTAGTCAACTTTTAATTTCAGTGATAAATTACAGTATTCCGTAAATAGGCTAGTGACGGGGGTTGCAAATGGGTCAGGGGGATGAGGAGATGATGACGTCACTAAAAGTAATTTACGGGGTGACTTGACGGCAGTTTCGCGGAGTCACCCCAGCTCGTAATCAACTGGTATTGTCCGAAGTGATGGTTGGTGAGTTATGCAGCCGACTTTTAATTGACGACAAAAAGTAATGAATAACAATAACGCTCCTACGCTGATAACTCCAAATTGTCGACTTCGAGAATACAACTTAAAAACTTTTGTGTGTAAATAAGTTAATAATTAGCCATAATTTATGGTTTTTCTCTCGGCCAACCCTAGCCATTAGTCTAGTCTCCCAAACAATCATTGCATAAACCTTAATAATACCTTTCTCCTCTTTAACGCAGCACTTTTACTATATTTATTACACAATCCATTCAAAAACTTTAATAGTACCTTCCTTAGGTTAATTGTAAAAAGGGATCCATTTGATTATATGTAAACACACGACACGCATCATAAGTGTCAGCCCTAGGAGTGCAAATCAAACACTAGACAGCTCTAGCAGGCGAGACACTTGTGTACAGTGTACGCGAGTCGCATTAGCTACAGCCATGTTAAGGTATACACATAGTGTATTACTAAAAGAAATATTTATCAATGGGAAGTATTACATACATTTGTATGTCTGCATATATTATATAAGGCTTGTTTTTATGTTTAAAAAGTAGAAAAAGAGCGAGCCATGTAATGTTAAATGTACTCTGCAATAAACATCCCCGTCCAAAATTAAACAAGACTAATGTCCCTTGTAACGTCGTGCGTAGATGCGTTGGAACTCCTGAGGACTGAGGTCGCTTCGCTTTTAAGCGTAGTCAACAACCGCATTTCTCCAACCGACATACAAGTAATGCTTTACACCGGATTATGAGGGCGGCGGTGGAACCTCTTCTACCACCTTGAAATTGTGTATATCAAACGCTATCGACTAAGATAGGAAAGGATGGCGGAAGTTGTATGGGTGACCGTGCAAGTGCCAAACGATGTCCATGCGCTGCAGAGATCATTTGACATGAAGCGGCCTGCATACTCGTCTGCTACGTTTTCAACATAAAAAATCCGTTTGAAACCATTTAAAAATGTAAAGATAAGAATAGAAGATATGTTCAGTTTTAATATTTCACGCGAATCAGCTAATATACTACACGAGGTGGTACATACAAAAGCGTCATTTGAATGCCGTCACGGTATACTTACCCCCTCCCCCCTTCTCTTCCTCTTTCTCTTACGACGATCCTCTTAAGACGGGTCAGTAGACATTTAGCATCAAAAGTAACCGATTCATACAGCACTAAGCCATCACCGTATACTATCTCCTTCTTCCACTATCCGTAACTTGGGTTCCTCCTAAGACGGATCAGTAGACGTTTTGCGTCAAAACCGCTCCTCGTATCACTAAGCTGCCTCCCTACCTGCTCATCAAGTTGAATGGCCCGCAAACACAGAAGGATACGCGATCTTGTAGACTCACTTTAGATGCACTGCAATCTAAAACTAGTGCCTACGAAGTTATTTTAGTTCAGAAAGAATTTTTGGATGTGAAACATCTTTTAGCGCATTTTGGAGTAAGATCGTATGCTGTGATTGTAAATGGCATAACGCTCTCATATGCCGTCGAACTTATACAAACCCAGCATACTTAAGTGGGAAGTGCGCCACCACACTTATTTACATTATATTCTGTATATATTATTTTAATATAAATAATAAGCAAATATGTTACGTTTTTATTTATTTTTTATTATTACTCCTTTTTTTATTTTACTTTATTAAAAACCACTTCAATTACTTTCAATTTCGATATTTCCCATGTGCCGGGCGTCCCTTGACGATCAATATTTATAAATTATAAATCTTTACTTAGTAACTTTTTAGATTAAGTATATTGATAGAAACAAGTCATGAAAGAAAGTTAAAGAATTAATTAATGGTTCGAAATATCGGCAATTAAAAGCGTTCAACGTGAGTATCCCTTATATAGTAGAATGAATAGAATATTTAAATTTATATAAAGAACTTTACTAAGGAAGATATTTTTAAAAGGGGAAGCAAAAAGAAATAAGAAATGAAAGGCTCTGTTCTGTAAAGATGATTAAACTCAAGTTTTGAAACCTAAATTCCCAAAAAAATAGTTTTACTTTACCTCCTTACTGGGTATTTGATAACTGACGTTACAAAACTTATTCTTTTTCTCTTTAAAATGTCATTAGATTTCTTCCCTTTTAAGAATCATTAAGATGGCAGAAATGTGAAGAAATATTGTATAACGGTGCATACCAATATCATTATCCTCAAGAGATTGTATGTAAGATTATTTAAACGAATTATTTATGAAAATATCAGTGAAATTAGAAATAAATTAATTTGATAGTACATTTCTTGAGCGACGCTTAGATCTATAACATCATGCTATATGCCTTATTAAACGAGGGTAAAAGAGGGCAAAGCTAGCATCACATACACAGTGTCAGATCAATATCAGTAATTACAAACACGGCCAAACTACGCTCAGACACAACAAATACTTCATACGCATGAGTGCACTTATAAAGGTACTAGCAAAGTAACGCTTACCCGCTTATTATAAGAATTTGTAGTACTCACGGTTTTCACTATATTTTTTTTATGAGAAGAACATGCAAACAACCTGATGTTAAGCAATCGCAGCCCATAGCAAGATTAAAATCGGTAAAATTATTCCTTAAATTATTTACTATATTGTAATTATAATTACTGCAAAACTTGTTACACACTCTTATCTGCAAGATATCAAGAAACCATCATGTAAAAATCTTTTTGATTTCTATGAGATAGGCGAAAAGCCGTTCCCCAAATTTGCCACTTCAAAAATCTGCCGCCTTAGACTCAAGCCTACTCAGTCTGCTGGTAAATCCGCCAGTGTCTAACAGTGGGCGATTTAGAACGTTACCGCTAGCTTACATATCGCTATACTTTGAACAAAGCTTTAAATTCTAAAGTTTACTCCCTCGGGAATATCGTAATACTAATACTCATTTCCCCTCGTTTTTGATGCAAAAGTTACATTTGCTTTAAATACTTGAGTTCACTGCAATTGTATACATTTTAAATTGATGTCTAGCGTTGCCAAAACAATAAAACTTGATAACACATCTCTAAATATTATAAAGCAAAGTCCCTCGTCGCGTCTGTCTTTTTTTTTATTATGAAAGAGAAAGAAACGGGCAAGCAGGCCACCTGATGTTAAGTTGTCACTGCAGCCCATGGACAGCCACGTCCAATCTCAAACAAAACAGAAGTTCTATTTAAGAATGGACGCGGATGCGTTCCTACTCTCGAGGACTAAGATGGTCGCCTCGAATACACATTATTCTTATAGTTTATTATTATTATTATAGTTATGAGGGTGGCGGTGGTACCGCCCCGGGCGAGCTCTAACGGCTCTGTCACCTTTAAACCACCACCACGACCACCACACCAACAATTTCTCCCACCACCTTAGTTTAACCGTGACCACGTGCCATGTAACTATTTCGAAATATCGGCAATCAAAAAGCATTAATCCTGAATACCCGTTATAATATAGTAAAATAAATAAACTCCGCGATGATCTTAAATGTGAATTAATGAATTTAAGCATTCATAATTCCATCATGTTATTAACTTAAAATCATATAAAGTATAATAATGCCGTGACCACGAGCCATGCAAGTCTTTCGAAATATCGGCAATTAAAAATCGTTAATTTTGAGTACCCGTTATATAGTAAAACTAGCTGTGTCCGCGTCTTCTTCAGCGTTTATTTTACATTATTCTAAAATCGTGAAACAGCCTACGTATATATGTTTCCAGTGATTATTTAATTTCTCGCTCAATGTACAAAAAAACTTAACTTATTATGTACTAAAACTTTCCTCAGGAATCACTCTATTTGTTGTTGAAAACCATGAGAAAATGCGTCCACTACTTTTTGAGTTTATCACGAACAGACAGATAGACACGACAGGGGACTTTGTTTTATAATATTTTTAGATATCGTTTAATTGTTTGAAACTAAAAGTAGCGTGAAATAATAAAATAGGTTGAAAAATTTGACGCAAACAGATTCAAATTTGATTTCCTTGTGTGGATTTAATATGTAAGTACTTTATTTTATTAGACTTAATGGGAAGTCAAACATACCGTGAAATGTTTGGAGTATAATTATCAAGTTCTGTTCGTGTAGGTATGGCATGTACGCCCTTACGAAGTTAAGCGCAAAATTTTCCTCATTAGGGAAACATTGGGCGTTTCCAGTAATTAAACGAATTTCCCGTCTGACATGCCACAGTTCATAAAATTCGGTATGTTAACAGTGTCAACGGTGCTTACGTCAATTTTTTGCTCTGGCATATGACTTGTAAAGAACCGTAAACCAACAAAGGTGAAGAATTTTTAAAGTTATACTGTTTAACGTTTATGTATCAATAACAGATTTAAAAATAGTGTCAAGATTTTGTTTTCCTAAGGCTTTTTTCTCCGGGCCAAAGTTAGCCAACAGGCGCTCAAAGCCGATGTAATGCTTTTACATTGTACCCTTGACATTCATTCAGTGTATGTAAATACCTTACAATGAAAGAAAATATTTAAATTTGAATTTGAATGTTCGATTGAGAGAATGTTTGAAGATTATTTTGGTGCAGCTTTCCAAATTATACAATACAAGTCAATGATATTTAATTCACTTAAAAAAATAAAAAAGTAAAATAAACACGTTTAAAACTATTTACATCCCTAAATGGAGTTAAAAAAGGATATGATTATTTTTTAAGTTTTTCAAAATTCAAATTATTAAGCAAACAAGAAAAATATTTTGCTATGTACCGAGTACTCACGACTAACAATTTTTGATATTTAATTGCCGATATTTCAAATCAAGCATGGGTCATAGTCGGCTAAACACATGGCTAGTTTGAAATAATAAGAAGTAAGAATCATAAATTTAGATACTGATCTTTGTAACCTGTGTCTCGGACAAAGAAGCTATGCGGAACGGGTGCGCGCAGTTATTTATTAGAATAAGTAATAGCTTTACGTATTTATTCGTATTTAGTCATAATAATATTGCAATTAAATGTCCGTGGGTTATATAATGATCTTTTTTATATAGGTTATTTTTAAAAAGGTGGTAGAGCCGTTAGAGCTCACCCGGGGCGGCACCACCGTCACCAACATAACCCGCCGTAAAGCAACATGTTCTTCTTGTATTGTGTTTCGGTTGGGGAGGTGTGGTTGTCGGATACACAGTATTGGAGGCGACCATCTTAGTCCTCAAGAGTGGGAACGCATCCGCGTCCATCCTTTATTAGAACTTCTGTTCTATTTGAGATTTTACGTAGTTGTCCATGGGCTGCAGTTACCACTTACCATCAGGTGGCCTGCATACCCGTTTTTTACTCTTTCACATTAAAAAAAATGTGAGAAGAGCAGCAAACGGGCATGCAAACCACCGGATTTATAGCAGTCGCAGCCCATAGACATCCACGTACAACCACAAACACGACCGTATATGCGTTGCTATTCTTGAGGACTAAGACAGTCGCCTCGCTTCAATGTATCCGACAACCGCACCTTTCCAAGCGAAACACAAGTAATGCTTTACAGCGGATTATAGTTTCTTTTACTATAGCTTTTGGTTGATGTTTTGTTATTGGAGTTGATTGGAGATTAGCTAAGTGGTCAGGGCTGCCCTTGGCCTTGACTAATGACCAAGGACAGCACCATGTTGCTATTTCTTAGGAGTGAGATTTTCAGAACATATAACATAAAAATCAATTTTAAGAAACGTTTAAAGTGCCAGGGATGTCAGATCAAGATTAAGATAATTTTAAGGGTAGGAGAAATAAAGTTCGACCCGGGAGTTATCACCACGGAATGAGGGTGTCATTCTAGCGTCAAAATTTCTAACGTGAAAATCCAGTTTAAGAATGTTAAAGTGCCAGGGTTGTCAAATTAAGACGTTACCTTTCTATAATATAAATTTCTAACGTTACAATCTAATTTGTAAAGTGCTTAAAGTACCAGGGTTGTCAGATTAAGACGTTACCTTTCTATAATATAAATTTCTAACATAAAAATCTAGTTTATAAAATGCTAAAGTGCCAGGGTTGTCATATCAAGACGTTACCGTTTAATAATATAAATTTCAAACGTCTAAATCTATTTTATAAAGTGCTAAAGTGCCAGGGTTGTCAGATCAAGACGTTGCCGTTTCTCTAAAAATTATAAAACAAAGTCCCCCGTTGCGTCTGTTTGTCTGACTGCTCATGATAAACTCAAAAAGTACTTTTCTTACTGTTCTTAACAACAGGTGGAATGATTCCTGAGGAAGGTGTTGGTGCGTAATGAGATAAATTTTGTTTGTAAATCGGGCTAGAAATTAAATAGTTAAATTCATCCGTCGTTCGAAATAAATATTTTTAGTTGTTAGTTTTTGCAACTAGGTAATGACCGGATGCATGTATGAAAGAAAAATAATGTAAGTAAATATAAACTATTACGCGAGCGAAGCTTGGCCGGGTCGTTAGTTATACTATAAATTTTTAACGTCAAAATCTAGTTTAAAAAGAGCTTAAAGTGCCAGTATTGTCAGATCAAGACGTTAGGATATTTAAGCGGCAGAAAAGTCCCAACAATAGCATCAAGTATTCACATTGCAATAAGCGAACCGAATAAATTATTGAGCGATTAACTGCTTTGTACTCGAGAACAAAGACTAACGAAATCTTAATGTTGCAGTGTTTGACTGAACACAAAGGACGAGTTGTGAAAAGAGTTTACCTTCAAAATTTGCTATTATATTGTACAGAAAATTTTAAGGTCTTAGTAATCACAAATCTATCAGAAAACTGTTTAAACTGGTTATTAAACAAACGCTGTGTAAAAAAGCGTATTACAGAACTAACGATTACTTAAATGATAAATTCATATGGACTGAAACGACTCCAGCTCCACTTGTATTTCCATTAATTTAAGTTATTATTTGTAAATGACATTTTGAAAGATAGAAAGGATGTGTGTTTTGGAGTTTCTTTCGCCGCCTCTTCTCCAAAATAAAACACTTTACGAGTCGGTGGTAGTTTATTGACGTTCAAAAAGAGTTCTGTAAAGAATCTACTTTGAATCAAAATATTTTGATTTCTTTTGATTTGATTGATTAATTACAACAATGAGTACCTTAAAATAGTTATAATAAAAGCTTTACCTGTACAATCCAAAGGGAGTCCGTGCCCATGCGGCATATACCTGTCCTTTCTAATTCTTACAAAATATTTTGTACAGCCTATAATAAATATAATAGTATAATCCGTAACATTTATTTTTTGTAACTTATAACAATTTTTAAAGTAAATTTCTTTATCCTAGGCAATCCACATATTTATTTTGAACAATTTATAGTAAAGTTGTTGTTACTCATGCTTGTGGCACTATGCCACAAGCAGGAGTTCTGGATGGCATTTTTAATTTGTAAAATATTAAATTAAAACAAATATATATTAGGTATATTTTCAAATGTTTTATAATTCTATGTAATAATTGTTTGTGATGTATAATGAATAAAATAAATGGCTTTTAATATTAGTAAAGGTTAAGATATCATTATCATCCTTTAAAATTATTGCGTATAGCTCATAGCTGATTTAAAAGTGTGTGGCACTTGCTATAAACTCATCATTCCTCAGTACCACAAAGCTATGAACCCGTCATTCGGCAGAGCTAGAGTAATTCTGTGCCACAAAGTAGTATACGCACAATTCACTAATGCCATAAAATTATAAATACCTCATTTGCCGGTGCTACAAAGTTATAAATACGTCATTAGACAGTGCCACACAGTTATAAACACGTCATTCGCCAGTACCACAATGTTATAAACACGCCATTCGAAGTACCATACATTTATAAACGCATTATTAGCCAGTACTAAACAGTTATAAGCGCATCATTCCTCAGTTCCACACAGTTATAAACACGTCATTCACCAATGCCATACAATTATAAACGCGTAATTTGTCAGCACCAAAAAGTTATAAACA
>DWON01001626.1:0-23626 GCA_018251015.1 Phocides pigmalion okeechobee
TGGAAAAGAAAATAAATCTAAGATTGAAGAGCAAAATAGAAGCGTTTCAATACCTTGCTACAATCTACAACCAATAAGTACCTAATTAGTCGTTCTATTAAATCACTGTGCAAGTTACATGACACACGATAAATCTGATACATGAATTTAAAACATCCGTTCAGTTTGACGTTACTTACAGATATCTTTTGACTCGTCAAATTATCATTCCATATCTAGCGGACAAGTCTACAGCTACTTCTCTTACACAAAACATACAATAGTTACTTAATAATACACACGTTACAAATGTAATATGTACGTGAACTCAAGATGAAATTAACGAAACTCATTAGAAGCGTATTTCCGCTCGATCGGCCGCCGATGGCCCACTGCCGCCGCGACGCTCCGCGGACTATTGAGGTCGGGCGTACCAAACAAATAGTATCGTCTTATAACTAAGGTGTTATGATGAAGTAATAAGGCGTTTCGTAATTGAGCTTTAATAACACACTGACGCTAATTACGGCAACAGTTTATCTATCACTTATTCACCTTTACACGATCAAAAAGGGATTTTCAAAAAAAGTGCGAAAGAATAGCTCTCGGTCTAAGCCTGTAATTTTCGATTCCAGTGATTATGCAAATGCCCAAACACTATTCTATCAGTAACTTTTTCCATGACATGACGTATCTACCTTGTCGCTAGGTTTTGTTACAAGTATACGTACAAGGAAGTTTCACATATCAGTACAATCAAACTATTCCTTGTCTCAATCAAATTCTTGATTTGATTGTACCATCGAAAACCGTTCAACCATTTCGAAAAGTAATTGCTACAAACGGAAAAGTATCTATGTATGTTTAACTATATATCGGATACTCACGATTAACAAGTTTAACCGTGAGCCATGCACGTGTGTCAAAATATTGGCAATCAAAAATCATTAATCGTGAATACCCGGTTCATATTAAAAAGTTATTCCGCGATGATGTTAGGTTCAAATCAAATTTATATATACTTTTTTCCATTGTACATATCTATCATACATGCAATATATCTATCATATATGTAAATGTCACCATTGATATAATAATGACCGCTATTTTGAATTTACAAATGAACAAATTTCTAAGTTGTTTATTCGCATAGCAGTAAAACTGTGACACACCTGGCCGAATCGACCCAAGGCTCATGTAACTCACTTTTTATAATTTCATCTGTGCCATTTGGGCAGGAAGGATGAATGGTCCGCGCGACATTAGGTTTAAAAAAAAAAACAATAAAGTTTTATCCACCGACACAGTCGTATGTTACCTCCTTCTTCAACCAAATTCTTGACTCGATTGTACCATCGAAAACCGTTCAACCATTTCGAAAACTAATTGCTACTGACAGAAAAGAATCATACGCTTTTTTGTCTTTGTACCATATTTAAACGACACTATCGTTAGTAAAGTGACCGTTATTTACAAATGGACAGATTTCAAAGTTTATTTACACAACGGTAAACAGTGACTCACCTGACCGACTCGACACAAACCTTATGTAACACAGTTTTTATAATTTCATCTGTGCCATTTATGCAGGAAGGATGAATGGTCCGCGGATTACACGCATTAAATAATATTACGGTGTGTTTACATTACCTTTCTTTATCGACATGAATAGATTTGAAATAGGTTGTAAACACAAATGTATTAACAACCTGACCCAAATGCGTGTATGACGCTTGTACGACCCGCACCCAGGGTCGCCATTATTCATTTTTTGTCCAGGACACCAGTATAAAGCGTCCATAACGGGTGAATGAGACTAATTCAATATAATTAAAATTACTTGTAAAATTGTTTTTTTTAAATTGTTGGATTTGTACCAATATTGTAAAGCTAACAAAATTGACTTGAGGTTGTTTCTTTGAACAGATTTATTAAATTTGTAATTCAAATATTTAGGTATAAATATATTTTATAAATATCATAGAGCGGCCTACTAACTAAGGTTGACCGGGAGAAAAAAGCCCGTGGAAAATAACTTTCCGCACTTTATTAGTAAGTAGTTCGCTGTAAACTTGAGAAGAGCTATCTATGAAATAACGTGGGAAAATAAGTGAATGTACAAGTGCATATACTTGTCATGTCATAAACAGAAAATATTTGTTAATTCAAAATAATACTATTTTACATTTAAGGACCACACTTACAAACCAGTAACGATATACTTTATGCAAGCAAATCGACTGGCGCTTATTTCGACCAGAGGATTAGTCTGGAGATTTTAAGAGGTAATGTCGCCAGCGTTTTAGGAATCAAAGAACATAAATTTTGATGAAACTTTAGCATACTATTGTAATATTTATTTGAAATAATGGCCACCCTAACCTACCTGACGTAACACGCAGATCTCCGCGCGGTGAGCTCATTCCGCGGAGTTCTGTTTGAACTGAACTGAATACGTGTTTCTGTTATGTTTCTCTCGCGTAATCTTCACGATAATCTGAGCAACTGGCTAGCGATAAAACCCTGTAACATTATTTCTAGGAAAATAACAAAATATTGTCATAATATACCCGACTGAGCTAAGAACATGACTGTTCTAAGTTGTGAATTAAATCTAAGTTTCATCTCATAACCATTATGGACATTTACATTGAATACTTTTTCTTATTAACATTATGTAAAGGGTAATTTTGTGGCAAATGGAAATGGAATGGCTTTTCTAGTTACTACTCCTTATAATCTATATAGAAATCATTATAAAATTATCAATTATATTAATTTATACGTACTAAATACGATGTTTTCTAAAAAAATCGTATCAGATCAATAAAATACGAGAAGCCTATTACTAGCGATAGCGCAACAAAAGGAATAACGATACAAATAGCGTTGTCAATCAAATAAAAGTGGAACGAAGTTGTTCCGAACGCACTCGTTACCTACAATAGTAGTCAGTATCTGAACGTTATACAAGAACCAAATGTTACTATGCAGTGATTTGTCCGAGGTCTTGTTCTACTGTACTAGTAACCTGGTGAGTTACCTGGCGTTCTATGCACTAACCTGGCTAAAATCCTGGATTTTTTAAGGATTTTTTTCTTCCGTGATTTTTGCTGTTTGCTAAATGTGTCTATGTTATTTTTTCTGGTGCGTTTAGTGTTTAATATGATTAATTAAAGTAATTAATGTAGGAAATAGGAAAATAAAGAAAAAAGTCATCCTAAAAATAGGTATTTTAGTAATAATAATAAGTAACCTTAAAATTAAGCTATAGGAAACTGCATTTAAAATACTGAAAAATATAGCATTTATGATAAGTATTGCTTTGCAACAGTATCTACTGTATTTGTGATCGATTGATTCGAATAATTTTAATAAGACAGAAAGTTTAATGAAATAATCAAACTTATAAAATGAAAAAGTGAAAATGAGATTTTTTAAAAGGTGTCAAACATACTTAATTTCGCATAAAATAAACTTCAATATAATTTGATACTTATCAAAATACTTCTCACAATAACATCTCTGTTAGTAGAATGAGCCTTGTTACAGCGTATCGTTCTTCAATTTTAATTTAGATCTCTGTGTTCGAAAAAGAAAAATTGTTTGAACTCTATTTATCGAGACCCAGTTTAGACACTACGCCAAAATATTCGCAATTATTTAACAATAGACGCTTGAACATTATCTGTCTAAAAAAGATTTAATAGACTGCATTGTGGTCGAAGACTGTTTTTATATTTATTTATATATAATATTATTAAGCAAGAGCTTACTATATTTGCATTGTATAGTCATATATATTCGATATTAGTAAAGAAATACGATATATTTACTAAATTTAGTTTTTTTTGACCACGCCTTGTTCTTGTTCTATAATATAAAATGTTGTTTATTGAATTCAGATATAGATTTAGATTCATATTTACATATTCAAATATTTTATTTCATTACAAGATATATAGTTAATGGATGTCAAATATACAATGTACATCGGTTCTGATAGCCCGGTTTAGTGCCCCCTCCCGCAACGCTGGCCCGAACCAATATTTGAGAGTCAAAGTATTAAGTTCATAAATTAAAATTGCGGCAAACTTTATGGCATTGTTGTGACAAGATTTATAAAATCCGGGTAATTATGCATACACTTTTACGGTACGCTCGTGCATTTATGCAATACCAATTGATCGGTGGACGTTTGATTATCTAGAATGATCTAGATTTTTTCAAGCTATACCTCTTTAGAAAATTGGCTGCTCAAGCCTTTCTACCTATTTAGCCCTCGTGTTTCATTCCTGACGAGTAGGTTCTAAACGATAGATAAACGATAATCTTATCAATTAACGTGTCATTTCAAGATAATCGTAAAATTTGGATTTTTAAAATATACATACGTCATAATTTTGCAAAGACAAAAACACTCCGACCGGGACGGTACTACCGCCGCATTCAATGTGTCAAAAATCGATTGTAAAATTTTAATTTTGCGGTTGGAGAGAGGTTCTGTTGCTGGCTAATTACAAGCGAAGTGACCATCTTAGTCCACATGAGTAGCATCAATGTACCTATATACGGTGTGTGTGCAGAACTTTCATCTTGATTGAGATTACACATAGTTGGGCTACAAATACCATTTAACATCAGATTGTCTGCACGCTCTCTTGCTATTTTTTCCAACAAAAAAAATCGCTAAATAATAAGTAAATACGGTTTAGGGTCTATAGTATTATTTGTTTACTGAAATGGAAGATCACATTCCGTTTTGAATTAGTCATTACGGACTTGAGAAAATGAGGGCACATTCGAGTTAAACATCAGAGGAGTGAAATGTTAATTTCACTCGTTACTCTAGTGAGTGATTGAGCGAGTCAAATCGAAAAATCACCCAGCAATTCGTTTCGTCATTTTCACTAATACGAGAAACTTTTACTGATTACCACTCACTATCTGTTTGTGTCACTTTTCCTAAGTATTTTGTTCAAACGATTACTTTTTCCCGCCTTTCAGCCTTGTTTTTGTTTCTTTCGGGGGGAAATCTTCGCAAAACACCCAAGTCTTGGGGTAAAGATAATGTTATGTAAGATTTTTACTAAAGAAAATCCTGTCTGTGTGCATTGCTTATGTGAAAACCTTCTGGAACGCAGTGACACTTGCCTTATCCCATTTTTTATATGAGAAGAGTAGCAAACGAGCATGCAAACCACCTGATTTTAAGTAGTCGCAGCCCATAGGCCTCTACGTACGACCACAAACACGACCGAAATCCTACCTGAGTTCGAACGTAGATATGTTGCTATACCTGAGGACTAAGATAGTGGCCTCGCTCCAAAGCATAGAAACGTTCACAAATGACCCAACATTGGCAGAAAGATCAAGTTATGTAAGATTTTTACTGACGAAAATTCAGTCTGTCTGAATTGCTTATGTGAAAACTTCTGGATCTTGGACGCAGTGCTACTTTTCCAATCCCATATGATTCTATCGCTGGTTATTCGTCAACGTTGAAACAAGACCTTTATTCATATTATGTAAGTATAACTGGTTATTACCAAATATCGTAGTTCCACCCATTAGAGGCGCAGACTACCTATCGTGGACTCGCTTTCGAGGTTAGGTAACACGTAAAATCTAGTACTAACGCTCCGAACTGTCTGCGCTCTGTTATTGTTGTATTCTTTATAACGGTAGCATAATAGGTGTCTTGGAGAGTATAGATCAATCAGATAAGCGCAACACAATTTAATAAGCGCGTAGCCTTACACTCGTAACAACGGAATATCTTTGTAAATAAATTGATTGAGGTCTGTCACTGTGTGGACATCACGCAAAAAGTAGTACTGGAGGTTTCGATCAAAGATTTTTGGTTTAACTCCTTAGTCGATTGGTCCTTATTTAAAAGAAATATCACGATATCTTTGTCTGTATTTAGGAAGGAGAAGTTATACCTGTGAACAAAAATTTAGGCCATAATTCGCTATAGTAACTAAGTGCAAATTGATAAGCTTCACAAATCTTTGAGAACCTTCATTAACTTCCTTAAATCAAAGATGCATGGGTAATAAATAAAACACACACCCTAGTATAACTGATTTACCAATATACCTAATTACAGCTTTACTATTCCTGGTATTATTATTAAATCCTTACATTAATCTTTCTTTATTCTGCCGTTCCGACACTTTTCTTACTATTTTATACTCCCGTGATGCCAGTATTATACATATGATGATGATGATGTGGGACAGTTATGTGGGACATACAAAAATCTCATTAACAAAATAAATAAAGCATTTGTCCAAATCATAACCCTTACTCTCGTCCGTCCTGAACCCGCGTACATCCCTATGCACGGGCTAACGATAAGACGTCGCACCCTTATACTTTGAACCCTTAAACGTGTTAGAATCTTATCCCGGAACACGCTGTGAAAAGCCGGGATCAAGCCACTATTCTACCTGTTTTTTTCCGTCTCGCTTTAATACCATTAAGTTTGCTCTGATAAAACATTTAATTTCACAGTTAATTAATATGCAATGAGTTTAAACTCAGCATCTATTTAATACTGTTATTACATACATTTGTACATACTAGGTATTATCGTACAACTTGATTTATCTATTTCATTTATAACTGGAAAATCTTTACGTATTTCTCTGCTTATTCCATTACAATATATATGATTATAATTCTGAGAATATTTTTAAAAGATGTATGACTCAAGTTACTTTATCAAGGGCAAGTAATACTTGATATTATATTGAATTTCATCTGAATTTTTATATCATTTTAAGAATAGTAACATGTTTTATTTATTTTAAAATATAGATATTTTCCTTAAGAATAAAAACAGAATTCAAAAATTGCAACTATCTGCTCATAACTATTTTTATTTGTCTTATCACTTCAGGAAAAGACGGACATACGCATTTACGTTAAATTAATGCACAGGACGTAGTTAGTGCAAAAAGTAGTAAAATATACATACATAACAAAATTGTGGACAACCTCAAATTTATTATCACAATTTTTCAATAACTTTTTTGAATTCAGTCAAGGACATAGCGTTTGTGTTTAAATTGGATTTTAGTTAATAGATAGAGAATGTACGGACAACAATATATGAAAATCGCTCTATAAAGTCTTGAAATAATAAACGAACCATTTATTTTTACAAACGCATACAAAAGTAGCTCGATGTAAATGTTTACGTTAGAGGATACAGACAGAAAGGTTACCTCGATGCCATAAATACATTTACTACGGTATCTTGTTATACTAGCTCTTACCTGCGGCGTTTCCTACGAAACAGAAGCCTACAACATACTACATGATTAAGGAGATAATCTTAACTATAAACATTTTTGTGTACTACTCAGCTCTAAAATAATATAATCCGCCCTCATAATCCGTCCTAAAGCATTATTTGTGTTTCGGTTGGAGAAATGCGGGTGCCGGCTACACTCAGAAGTGAGGCGACCATCTTAGTCCCCAGGACTAGCAACGTATCTACGTTCGAGCTCAGATGGGATTTCGATCTTGTATGCGGTTGTACGTGATACTAGTTAACTTCAGGTGGTTAGCATGCTTGTTTGCCACTCTTCTCACATAAAAATAAAAAATAAAAAATATAGTGTGTTAATTCTTAGCCTATGTCGGGGAGAGAGATACAGGCTTCTGGTCACAAAAAATGAGGTATAATAAATCCATTGGCGTCGCAAGAAATTAACAAATGGACAAATTTCACTTTTATATAACTAAAGATGTATTCAGATATTAATATACGATCTGTTTATTTATTCTTGTCATTACTGACGTTAGTGTGTCTATTAATTATGTATGGATGACGTGTGATAACGTAATAAGCTATTATTCAATACGATTCGTAGCCAAAAATAACACACGTGCACCTCTGCGTGTGTAAGTTCTGCGATTTTTGTGTGAGAAGGGTAGCAAACGAGCATGCAGACCACTTGAGGTTAAGTAGCCGCAACATGTCTATGTCATCCACGTACTACCACAAACATGATCGAGAACCTATCCGAGATAAACGTAGATACGTTGCAACTCATGAGAACTGAGAAGGTCGCCTCACTTCAGCCGGCAACCGCACCTCTCCAACCGAATCACAAGTAATGCTTTGCGACGGATTAAGAGGGTGGCGGTGGTACCTCCCCGGTCAAACTATAATTCTCCCACCTTTAAATTCACCTTTAAGTATTTGATGCTGTAGCATTATTTGTAACGGTACGGTTGAGTCATCTCAACGGATATTAAGCTTTCATTGTTACTAGCACATAGTCATGATCGTGATCAGTATGGACCGATGACGAAAGTATAGGTAATCTGTATTTAAGATTACGTATCTTATAAAGAAAATTTCTTACGTCAAAAGGAAAATTAAACCTATTTGACTGAACTGAACCAGCTTTCATCCCCACCTGTCCGTCAGTCAAGACCCTTTTTCAGAGAACCATTTTCTCTGGTATCAAGTTATAATCAAATAAGTGCTAATGTCTACGACCCTTTGGAAGTATAAAATGTCAAGACATCTACATCAACACTATGAAAAGATGCTATTATTTATAGCAAATATATACTTGCTAACAAATTCGTCAAAAAATATGTAGCGTGTTTCGCGCTGACATAATTATCGTGAGTTGATATGGAACCCTCAATTTGCGAATTCGACTGGCATTTCCTATTTTATATAACAGAAATATGAAATTTTTAAGCGGTTCACGTGATGTGGTCATTAGTGTCTGAAATCTACGGTCGGACAAAGATATCTTCCTACTCCTGAGGACTGAATAATTATTTATTTCCTTCATACCTCAAAGTGGACCACATCGCTACATTGCTGTTATAAGGTTGAAACATAGATTTAATCGACCATATCAAACGGTTAAGCTCTTGCGTGATATCTTTGGCTCTGATTTCCACGGACAACTCCTGAGCCTGAATCAATAGGCTTGATAAAAGTCTTAACTATTCAACAATTAACTAATACATCGCTGATGTTTTCTTGTTATATTAAAATATTATTCGCAGTATTTTTATATAATTGAAAAATATTATCGAATTTTCCCCTAAGAAGTATCCAATCACCTAGGAATCGTCCGAGGATCAAACTCGAGACCCAAATTTCCCTGCCCACGAGTCTAAATCAACATAGAGTATGACAAGCAAAGGTACGACGTTCCCAATTGTGTGCCTTCGTTCACTTAGCAAATGTGTACCTGACACAAAAGTGTCAGTGTCGCCTCAGTGTCTTTTTATAGAAATTGAGTTAGTACATTTCAAACGATATTAAGTTCTTTACGCAAACCCGTTATCAACAATCATTTTAACCTATTTAATATCAAATATAACAAATCGAGCAGTATGAAAGCAAGTCAGTTACGTCATTGGTAACAATCATCCGATTTTGGGCAACATTAATACGCTAGTTTGAGTCGGAAACGCCGGTAGTCATTAGACACATTACGGCGTGCGTTACGTAAATAAGAAATGCAAATATTGCGGAAACAACTAACACCTTTAGTGCCTTTGTAGGTTTTGCCGTAAGAACGGATGGCCCGTTTCACTATCGATCATTTCCAGTGTCACGATATGCAGTACCCGTTGCGTTTTACCATGTCGTGATTTAATCGATTCAAAATCTTATTTCCTTATACAAACCCCTGTGTCACGCCTTCCTGGAGTGATGCAGTTATAACTAATCCATCTTTTATGTCCGACCGGAGCTTTTAAGTCTTATCTTGAAGGCTCTGTTTATTAATTAAACGTATTTCTCTTATCTGGTCGACGTTATGAACTGCTACTCGACTCAAAGATCCTTAACAGTCGGTTAGGTACGTTCCGTTATTTAACCGGTTAAATAATCTAGTTATCGAACTACAAATAAAATGGTCTCACAAATTGAATCATATCTGCGACCGATCTTAATAGAAATGGTTTTTCTTGAGCATGCAATAAATGAAATTATAATGTAATTCACGTTAACAAGTTCAAAAAAGGCAGTTAATGAGCTGGGTTCAATGACTCTCGAATGCTTCCGCTCTGATTAGGTTTTAGCGGAAAGTGCTAAAACCACTGAATCAAGCGCCGCCGGGGGACAATGACTGGTTGACGACAGCCCTGACAGGTGACAAATTAACGCAGGGCTGAAGCTACGAGAATTTATTTATTGATGTCAAAAACTTTGTAGATAATAGAGTTCGTTCAACTCAACAAGATTTCTATTCATCACATGTTTAATTGGCGTACGAAATGGAAATGTACTTTTACTTGTGACAAATACAAATAACCCTTAAAATAAGACTTTAATTTAGACATTTGTAGACGTTTCCATGCGCTTCTCTCATTATGAACCTATAACTAAGCTGGTCAAGTATGTCTTGGTAGACTTCATAAGCCATACATAATTGTATTAAAAAAAGATTTTAGGCGTGCAATTTTCTAGTGATTTTTTCCTTCGCTGTTAAAAACCAGGGATAATTCATTTATAAGTTGAACAAAATTTCGAAAAATAGACACCTATCTGACATTCAAACCCCAGACTTAAATATGAGGCTGAGATCTTACACAAAGCTATCACTCCATAAAAACAAAATTAACCATTCTCGCTAACACAACCAAACACCAAGGGTATGTTATCACTTTTTGTGTATACTTAGGCAAACGTAGTATTTTACGTAAACATTCCATATTATATAATATTTACCTACAAATAATCTTTCTATTTTTAACCTTAAAACGTGTTTGGTTCGTTTTTAAATATATGCACGCGATTGCACATAGACAGAAAACGCTTTTAGAAAAAGAATTATTAAGTATTTCTAGGAACGCTTGTCAAGGTTTTCCGTCGTCGCGTCGTGCTAAGAAATGTAACTATGTCTTCTACTATCCCCATTTAATTGTAAAATTTTGCAGTTTCGTTTTCAAACTATGTATGTGGGAGAATTATAGTTCGACCGGGGAGGTACAACCGCCGCCCTCAATCCATAAAGGTTACAGAGATGCGGTTGCCAGCTACATTTTGAAGCGAGGCGACCATCATAGTCCTCAGGGGTAGCAACATATCTACGTTCGAGCGCAGATAGGATTTCGGTCGTGTTTGTGGTTATGGTTAACATCAGGTGCTCGTTTGCTACTCTTCTCTATTTAAAAAAATCTACTAATGAAATTAGTTTTTTCTGTATCCTCATAAACCAAATCATAGTTTCTTATGTTCTTTTAATCCAAAAATTAACTAGAAGAGATCGCTTCCCTAGCGATAGGGTTTTTGTGTCCGTGTACAAAAAAGCAAATGGTTACAAAACATAAACTACTCATTTTGAATTGTTCTAATCAGACGGTGAGATGCGAAAGAATGTTCATTGTAGAGAAAAAGCTTAACGGTAAGTTAGTAAATGGCTATTTCGTGAGTAGTTAGAAATAAAATAGAAAACGCTATCAACCCTATCTATCTCGTGCAGTGCGAGGGAAAAGTATGACAAATTGCAATTATAACGCCATGCGTTCATGGAATTGACCGAAACTATCATTCACGGTTTCAAACTCCAGTCACGTTGAAACAAAATTTAAATTACACTGCATTTTGAGTCGTACACCAAACTGAATTCAACAACTGTGTACGCATTTCGTCAGCCAATTGTAATGCTCATTGATGACAAACTCGTGGCATAAATTGTTATGAGATGTTACGTGTTTACGTTGTTGTGTTATGCGACTCTATTAGCGATAACCGCGACCGCGATCGGAAAGTACTCGGACTTTATACAAATAAATGTTGCACAAGTTACGATTTAGGTGTCTATTCAACGTTCTAGTCACGTGCGAAACTTGAGTCCAACGGGCTAGTAAAAATATACATTTAACTCTTTACTGCATTTATTAGGAACGGTAGCCGTTTGTACGCGTGTATTTTTTACTTAGAACTTGCGTAAACTGAGCTATAAAAAAAGATTTTTCTAAAGAAATAAAATTCTAAGAAAAAGTGGAAACAGAAACACGAAAAAGTTCAAGAAAGCGGCGCCGTGTCGTCCCCATTGTACCGAACGAGTCGTCCGGAAAAGACGATCAATTTTCGAACCGTGAAAACGACGATTTGGCAGACGCCGCGGAGTCTGCGCGGGAGCACTTTCTCTGCGCAGACGCAGATCGACGCACCGCGCCATAGTCCTTCAGGCGAGCGCGAGAGCCGCCCGCCCGCATACGCGCTGCATTTATATTTCCGGAAATTTAAATATAATTCTATAACGATTCAATATTTTATCTCAGTCTGCTCGCTCGAACGGACGTCGGCGGATCGATGCATCACGATTACGGATTACCTCACAGACGGCATGAGAAATACATTCGACCGCTCGAATCGATCGGCGGCTATCGTCTCGCGCAGTATTTGGATTTACTCGAGTGACAAAATAGCTATTAGGACGGTTGTTCGCGTATGAAAATCTTTTATAGAACGGTGATCGGATAAAATAGTGCGAGATCAATTTTGGAAACAATTGCATTATCACGCGCTCGCCGATGCCAAGCGCTGACAATGACCAAGAGGTGTCGCGTTCAGTTTTGACGCGAATGGACTCCAGCCAAGCAATGACGCTGTGGTACACCGATATATTGGTGAGATTTTACATACCGTGAATTACTTGCACACTTGTTTATTGTCGAACAATTGGTTTAGGAACCAGATAGTGTAACCGTAACGTAAATATAGCGAACGTTCGTCATTTCTATTGTTTCAGTGACTTTTTATTGGGCGGTTTCGTTCGGGTGCACCTCGTGGCTTTTGTTTCGAAAGTGATCTCAACAAAGTAGTTATTATTGTTGATTACAGTGTTTGCACAAGTAATAGCGTCCGGCAAATTTTATAATACCGTGACGCAACTCTTGTTGTTCGTCGAAATAATAGTGCAGTTTGTAGTGTTGAAATATTTTTTTCTATTAAGACCTAAAAACTAAAGTTAAAATTAATGGTAATATAAATATTAATAACTATTTGAAGAAGTACAACAGATACTGCTTGAAAAATGCGTCTACAATTCCTAGCAACAGTAAGTTAAATAAATTAATTGAAATATTTCGTGTGGTGTTGTGTTCTTAAATAATATAGCTAATGATGCATTTAATTCCTTGCACACAAACCCATAACATCTGCTATAGTGTTACATTTTAACATGTTTTAGAGATCAATAACAAAATTTAGAAGTGTATAGTCTATTTAAATGGTGTTTTAGAAGTAAAAATGGCATGCATTCCATATAAACTAAACATAGTCATTTATATATGTGAGTTTCGGTTATTGTTTTTTTTTGAAAACGAAACCATTTTCGAAATAATTGTGGCTTAATGACGTTCAATAAAGTATATTAAATATTGCGTTTGTAATAAAATCATTTCGATTCATTTCGTGTTATTTTATAAGATTTAGTTATTTATTAAGAAAATCTAATTCTTTGCTACATAGTATTGATTAGAAATTTTACCACCTTTTAATCAAATTTAAGTGTTTTAATTAAAAATCGAATATATTTGAAACATCCCTTAATTTAAATTATCTTCTCACCTACACATTACTCTTAAAGCCTAATTCGAGCGTAGAATGTTTCGTGGCATAAAGGTAAAAACAGTTTTCGATACGAACATGCCTTTTTTTCAATTACTGCAATTAATTAACCTATCGAGACGTTACAATGACGCACGATACGATGCTCGGGCGTCATAACACTGGTATCTTCAAGATTATTGGAAGACATAGGCAATTGACCTACAACTAAGTAGTGCGTTATTACCGACCGACGGCGGAGGCTCTAATACCACCTAGATATTTATCGGGTCAATCGCTTTGCAGGTTGTATTGAATTTCTTTTACACTTTCTACATAATTATTGTGTTTCGTATGCAATGAGACTGCTCAGTTTTTATGGTACAAATCGTTAATGCTAAGCCTTTAAAACAACACTTTTTATTATATACCGGTACTCGCGATTAAAGCTTTTTAATTGCCGATAATTCGAATCAGTTGCATGACCGTTTTTAGACATTAACAAGTGTAACATTACTAACTTTTCATAATAAATCAATTCTAGTAACTTTGAAACAAACTAATTTAGATAAGACTCAATGGAGTTCCATCAGATCAGAAACTTGTTCACTGTACATTCCATAGAAAATAAAATTAAAATCTACGGTCCGTTCAATATTCGATTATAGTAATTACTATAAAATTTAGGAATAGGTCAAGAGCGAGACACTCTTTACACACATTCGTACGGCGCTCAAGGAAAGTGTGTCGGACGCAATAAATCGTCGATTCTTATCGGCGACCGGTAATTTTCGAGACTATTGAAAGCATGACTGTTTTCTCACATAATCAAACCCGGCCCGAGATCGTATCGCCGTACGACACGTTAACACTTTCCCTGCGGAGTACGACAATGCTGTGTATTGCACGGCGCAATACACAGCATTGTTGTACGTACACACTGTGTTGTACAAATTTGTATGGATTACGGGCGAATAAATGTGCTGTGTTTACGTCAGCGCTACAAGACTTGGGGCGGACATTACGACTGTGTATTCGTAAATGACACACAGATGCCAGGAAATACAATATTTCAGTTAATTATCGGCGCATCTTCAGTCTAAAGAAATAAGCTCCAGTTTAGTACGCCTCTCGCGACGCTGACCCGATGAACACTCAAAGTGTTAATAACACGTATCAGCGCGTGTGCGGCGAACGTGTTTCTTTTCTCTATTTCACGGTGTAAAATCGATATGTCGTTACACGTACGAGGCTACGTTTTTGATGTGAAACGTCTATTGGCACGCATTAGGTGTAAGAACAACTCGTATGGCGTGACGGTAAACACCACGTATTTATACACTCTATAAAAATGTGTATAACACTTCATATTTCTGTGTAAAACCGTATTTGATTATACACATGTCTTAATATTGTCTTATTAGTAATCTTTCTTGTGTTATTAATAATTTAGAGCCATACTTCTCTACGTTACCTGCTTCAATCCCTAGGAGTAAATTCAATAGTAATCTCAAATAGTAGATGAATGAAAGCGACCATTTTATTAGCAGATGGTGACCGGAATTTCAGCTTTCCATAATTATGTCCTTATATAGTTCAATTATTTAACCATCTTAGATTCGTATGCACTTATAACAGTTAACTCATAGATACTATAGATATTGAAGTTATTAAAGTGGCACTTTGTTAATTGTCAAAAACTTTATACGTGGGGGTCTACAAAAAAATAACAGATGGTACAAAATGTCCACATTTGGCAACCTTAATTTAGAGTATACAAAGCGAAGCCGAGACTAACAACTCGTTGTCAGCATTCAAAAAATAAATACAAATAGATAGGGGTAAATGTATAAATATTCTCGCAGTCGAACTTAGCCAATGTACTGATTTTACATCGTACCCTTGATGCGCATTAAGTGTATATAAATACCTTACAGTGAAATAAAATATTGAAATTTTAATTGCAATATGAAAGTTTTTAAATGTGGGAGAACTATAGTTGGACCCGGGAGGTACCATCGCCGACTAGAGAGGTGCGGTTGCCGGCTACACTTTGAAACGAGGCGACCATCTTAGTCCTCAGGAGTAGCAACGTGTCTACATTCGAGCTTAGATAGGATTCTACGTGGATTTCTATGTGCTGCGACTACTTAACATCAGGTGGTTTGCATACTCGTTTGCTAGTCTTCTCACATATAAAAAAAACGTACAGAAAATTTATTTAAAAAATATCTTCCTACTCGTGATGCGGACGATGGCGCCAATGATCCCAGCACCGTGACGTTGGACCGGCGCCCGAACATTTAGTTTACATTACAGAATCTAATTTGCGATCGTCATGCCAGAAATGTAAGTGTATGGTGTAACAGACTTAATAATATTTACTTGCGACTTCTATCATAGTGTGATCTGTAGCCCTTCTTACACGAGCACCGTTTCCATCACAAATTTAAGGGTATTTTAAACAATGGCTTGAAACGTTTTTGCTGCTGCATCTTTAAACGACTCTCCATTTTTTATTTATTTTCGTATGATTCGGAGCAAAATCAAATTTTACGAAAAATAGCAATATTTCTCAATTAAAGTAAAAAAGGTATTATGAAAATATCTATGTCTTTTGTTGTTTATCGTTGACCTAAATAAGCAATCACTTCGGTACTCGCAAATACCGCGACTAATTTCGCAAAGAACACTCTCTAAAGCCTTCCACAAGGCACCGATTCACTCTCGATTTTCACGCTGTTACACCGTTACGGTTCAAGTGTGATATGAATATGTATTTTGAATATACTAAACACAATAATAAAAACTCCATTTTTTTATTATACTTAGCTCTAAGATTCAATGTATTATCTGGGTTAATTATCTACGTAAATAGATAAAATGTTCTAATTTTACGTAGATAAATTAAGTCGATGTTATTTGCAATTAAACTTAACTATAAAAATAAAAAGATAAAAAATAGAGTCTTCTCAATTTTAAACGACTTCACAAAAAGAGGAAGCTATTTGAAATCGCTTAAAAAGGGTCAACTTTAGGTAAGAGATATATATATATCTCTTACCTATATATCTTTGCGTAGACAATATAAATTTAATTATATAAGTTTCTTTAAATAATCCTTTTGATATTGCTACATTAATTTGTATATAATGTCGTTTATGTTGGATGTGCCAATATGTCCATATGAATCTGTCAATCCGTTTAATACAGCATGTGTGTTGTAAATTCGGCTTATAATCTATTTCTGAACTTACACGTGGATACAGCAGATTTACATTTCAGTGCAGAATGGCTGGAATGTTTTTTATATCTCATTATTGGGCGTGGTTAACCATAACCGATGCTAGCATGGCTCAAACCCCGCCACGCTGCCCCAATGCAGTTTACAGCTTAATGATTAATAGATCTGGGTGTTTTATTAGTACCCCTCCGAACTCTATATCCACTAACTAGTTTTAACGACCGCAATCAATAACAACTATCGATGTGCTATCCTAAGCACGGAAATATGCATAATTTGTTCACTAACGGTCATCTTTTCATCACCGATAGCGGTCAAAGTTTTTTATTAAGCCGACCTTCAAAAGCAGCGAAACTATCATAGTGCACTCAAGTGCAGATTCCTAATGATACATTTAAAAGTACTTACGTAAAACGCTAGTATTTTTCAAACAACAATTTATGCCCTTAATTTCTAATAAGTATCTAACAGGGAACGTAATTTCGTGCTTTCACCATTAGTTAGGATGCTCGTCTAGGGCCCAATTACAGAATTATGAGCTCTAAATGCCATTTAACCTACAAACGCACGAGACATACGAACATAATTGCTCTCTCGATTTCTTCTACCGATTTGTTGTATCCCGCGACGTTCACTTCCACATTGTACTTTGTTTTTGGTAATCGCCAAAAGTATATAATGATTTTAGCTAAAAATAATTATAATTATAATTATAATTTCTTTTTAACGTTATGTGAGTGACAATTAAGTGGTTTATGTATATAAGTGTTTTATCCCGTTAAGTTCACTTAATTAACGCCTCTTAAAATTTTATGATCTTTTTATTGCGAAAGAGTAAGAAACGGGCATGCAGGCCACCCGATGTTAAGTGATCACTGCAGCCCATGGACAACCACGTCTAATCTCAAATAGAACAAAAATTCTATTTAAGGGTGGACGCGGATGCGTTCCTACTCTTGAGGACTAAGATGGTTGCCTCCAATAATGTGTATCCGGCAACCACACGTCCCGAACCGAAACACAATACATGAAGAACATGTTGCTTTACGGCAGGTTATGGGGATGGCGGTGGTGCCGTCCCGGGCGACCTCTATCGGCTCTATCACCTTTTGTTTTGTGATTATTGAAATTCATACGCGGACTTGAAGTCATAGGAGCGTAGCAGGGTTAACTTGCTCTTTAGGATATACAAAAAACTATACAACTTTTCATAATTTCCTTAAAAAGCAATTAACCTTTAATTATGAAAAAAAATAACACTATATGTCTAAAAGTAAACTTGAATAACAGTATAAGAATCTCATGCTCTCATACTGCTATATTTTTAAACTTGCAACATAATTAATAATAATAGTATATGTACTTAAAATGGTAGAACTATCGACGGTCGACTGTCGAACACTGTATTAACACTACCTTAGAAGTTAAGTGGAGTAACGTATTTATATATCTATTAAGGATGGGTTTCAGGCTTGATAAACATGTAAATCAGTATTTCAGAGAGTTTCTACTCGGTCTACTATAGCAGAAACAACGCAGGATTTGAGTATTAACAGCGTCTAAACCCACACGTGTCATAACGAATATGACACAAGTGTAGGAGGATTTAAGCATAGAATTTATCTCCTCAACTATCCTATTATTTGTGATTACCACTCATAAAGATGTACCACTGAATCAAAGTAGGCATTTATCGTGACTGAGGTATATACTGTAATCTTATCTATTGACACTTTAGAATGCGGCGTTTATGTATTACATCGAGTCAGGATTGCGAGAGGCGGCACTAAACTGGAGCTCTTTTCTCTAAACTGGAGATGCGCCGATTTAGCATCAGCGTAGCATCCACGAATACACAGACGTAATGTCCGCCCTCAGTCTTATAGCGCCGAAATAAACACAGCACTAGTGTTCAGCTGTAATCCATATAGATTTGTACGTACAACACAGGAGTGTACAAGTCGCAGGTGCGTTGCACCAAGTAATACACAGTAGTGTTGAGTAATACACAGCAGTGTTGTACGCCAAGGAAATATGTAAATAATTGTAATTCCATGTGTACTGTAACTGTAGCCATGATTTTATATACATTTGGTAGAAAAATACGCAAATTATTATAAAAATCCAAGTGAAGTGTCAAAGCGTCAAGCTTATTAAACACTTAATTTATAAACCTCCACCCCGGTTTAAGTAGTTCAATATAATGTTGGCAACCCAAAATGTAAGTCAGAATATATGATAAATCTCAACTCCTACAATGAGCGTCTCTTAATGAGTATACAAGCACATGTTCCTTGCTCTCCGGGAACTTTACGGTCCAAATGTGTTAACCCAAATTTGTTTGCCACTTCTCTTAATTAATTCTCAATGTAGCTATGCTAAGCCGAATCATATTTGAAACTTAGCTTCCTTATATATCTTTAATGTGATGTCCAAGTATCCTATCATCAGAATAAGGATGACCTAAATAAAAATCATGTTTTAGGGAAATGTGAAATACATAATCGTATATTTTTACATTTTATAAAACAACAAAATGGCGTCCAACCGTCTGTACGCTTAGTTCTTTCAAAGTACGCAATGGATTTTAATACGGTTTATCAATAGAGTGATGCAAGAAGATGCATGCATATTATAATAAAAGCAGCTGAGAATTTAATAGATTTGTACTGTTCATGATAAAGTCAAAAAGTACTGAATGGATTTATTCACAGTTTTCAACAAGTAGAGTAATTCCTGAAGAAGGTTTTGGTGCATAATATGTTAAGATTTTTTGTAAATTTGACGTAAATTTAAATAGTTAAATTCATTATAGTAATTCAGTCGTCGTTCGAAACACATGTTTCTAATTGTCAGTTTTTGCAATTAGGTAATGACTGATGCATGTATGAAAGAAAAATAATTTGAGTAAATATAAAATCTATTGCCGAGCGAAGCTGGACTGGGTCGCTAGCTTTATATATAGTTGACATATTATATATGTAGCGAGTCTAATGTCGTACGTCTTTTGAGAAGTTTTTCGGTCGAGTCGCTGTGCGCAGTAACCCAGATACTGTACCGGGTAGGACTCTCGCTGATTAATGCTGTGTTGATGTATAATAGCGACGCTATGAGTCTGTGTACTAGTTTTGTTACTTTTTCTTGTTACACGACACCATTTTTATTTGGACATGTTTCAATACGTTCTTGGGATACATTCCGTTGTGAGAAAGTTACTAAGACTTGTGTTTTTGTGTAAAATAATATATTTGTGTCTTCGTGAAGTCATTACTGTCCCACTGTCGGGAATACGCTTACTCTCTGATTTATAGGGATTAGACCAAATGCTCCAACGTTGACCAAATATGGATCAGTAAGTAAATTGAAGTAATGAAATATTTTGACGGGCCGGGAGACGGCAGATTAGAAACTAGAGAAAAATCAGCAGTTAGTTAAATGGAGTAAAGTAATAAAGTTCGACCGGGGAGGTACCACCGCCGTCCTCATAATCCGCCGTAAAGCATTAATTGTGTTTCGGTTGGAGAGGTGCGGTTACCGGCTACACTTTGAAGCTAGGCGACGGTTTTCGTCCTTAGAAGTAGCAACGGATCCATGTTCAAGCTCAGATAGGATTTCAGTCATATTTGTTATTGTACATAGATGTCTATGGGCTACGACTACTTACCATCAAGTGGTTTGCATGCTCGTTTGTTACTCTTCTCACGTTAAACAAAACAAAAGCCATATACATTGTTTTCTTAACTTGCATAAGACACAAACAAAACAATAAATCAACGTGTCTCGTTTTCACCGATCTGAATCACGTAGCGCAGTTTTTAAACAATTGACAAGTGTCTGATTCACGTTGTGTTCTATACGTTTTGGCGAGATAATGCTCGTAATTAGGGGGTGAAAGCCGGTCGCTTTGTCAGATCCGTGAGCGTTGACAGACTAAGGCAAACATTCTTCTTATAAATCATGGCTATAGAACTACTAAATCGTAGAATTGGACACTTGAATAACGATGAAAATAAGACGGACAAATATTGTTATAAATCATCGCTATAGAACTACAAGATCGTAGAATTGGATCCTAATAAAGATAGGAATAAGAGGAGTAATATAGCTATAATATAAAATTTTAAAGGTGGGAAGTATGGTTCGATCGGAGAGGTACCACCGCCGCCATCATAATCCGCCGTAAAGCATTACTTGTGTTTCGATTGAAGAGGTGCGGTTACCAGCTACACATTGAACCGAGGCAACCATCTTAGTACTAAGGAGTATCAACGTATCTACGTTCGAGCTCAGTTGGGTCGTGTCATTTCGGTCGTGTTTTGGTTGTACGTGGATGTCTATGGGCTTCGACTACTTAACATCAGGTAGTTTGCATGCTCGTTTGCTACTCTTCTCACATAAAAAAATGCTCCAATGTATTTATGATAAAATGATAACAAGTTAACGTGTAATTGAACAAATGTGAAAAAAAAACATAAAGACAATAATATACTATTAAGAAACACTTCGATAAACATACTAAAACGTCTGAGCAAATTCTAAATCTGTTTTAAATTGTACAACTTGCGATAATTCTCGTACCTACAGCTAAAAATGAGCTAAAGTTGATTGGAAAAATGTACAAGTGTGACGGTATGTAGCCTGACCATACGTCCTTTTTTAACGGGACGGTCCCTTTTTTGGCTCCCGGTCACGGCGTCCCTGGGAAAACCATACATACGTCTTTTTTAAACAGGACGCTCCCTTATGTAGCATCCCGTCCCGGTGTCCCCTAGAAAAGCTTTGAGATGCAAAATTGTCCCGTTTTCTCAAATCGCTCGGGATTGAATGAAATTTATTGTCCGATAAATCTAACAATAATTGAATTTATTTCTCTGAATTGAGTAATATTTATAAATAATTTTTAGATTAAAAAAATAGGTAATAAAAAAACAACTTTGTTTTTTTTATTACTTACTTTTTATTCTTTAAATTAATGACAGATAAAAAAAAACAAAAATGGTTTTTTATCTTGATAGATAAGGATGATTCCTAGACCTTTATTCATAAACAAAACAAACTTTTTCTTTATAAATGGACACGTGTAATTGAAGTAACAATACCCACGTCACGTTTAAAAAAATATGGTCACGTTAGGTACGCGTATTAAGAGGCAAGCGCAAATTTACATAATGCCTACGTGTTATAAATTTCAATTCCCTACCACTTTACCAGACGTCTGTTGGGAGCGGGAAAAAATAATGATGCAAGTGTTCTCAATAAAAATCTAATTCTCTCACTCGGTGTCAATAAATCATCTAAAAATAAATACTGCTGGATTCACCCGCGACTCCGCTCGCTCGAGTTTTAAGAAAAGAAAATATTATGAGAAAAGCGTAGAATATATATTTGTATAAACGATGTGGACTGACAAATTGTATCGTACATTAACATATAGTATACTAGCGGGCCCAGCAGACGTCCTGGTCTAAACAAAAGTCTACAGTTCACTTTTTTGCAAAATCTATGCCTGACTCTACTGAACTCAAGCTATCGTCCATTAATGTTAGTTTTGTATCATATTGCAGCGCCACCCATTGGGTTCAATTGTGAATATAAACCATTCCCGGATTCACTTGAACACACAAAGAATTTCATTAAAATCGATCCAGCCGTTTAGGAGAAGTTCAGTGACATACACACGCACAGAAGAATTATATATATAAATATGGGAGGGACAGCCTCCTACCCCAAATAAAATAAATTTAGTTTTAATAGGTGCAGAAGTATTCGCGTTAGGGATTAATAGAGTAACAGATAGACAAAAAATGTTTTCTGTATTGATATTAACACTTTCTATACTAAGAGCCCCACACTATGAGTCCTTGTGTATTGAGTGCCAGTGATAATAATTGTTCCAAATAATATTTTTTTACACACTCGAGTCACTATGCATTTTATTATATATATAAGAGGATACACAGATTTTATGTTCAAAAAGAGGTGTGGTTAGTGTTTATAATTAATACAACGTAAGTACAACAATAAAAACGACCACGACGATCAGAACTTAGATCGAGAAAAATCGATTTTAAAAAGTTCCCATTGGCCAACGTATTTGATCGATACCCATGGTTTTACATCGGTCAAAATGAGCAATGATTTAGCGAATAATAAGAGTTAATCGAGAACAAATCGATTTTAAAACCCAATGGCCGAGACATTTGATCGGTACCCACAGCATTTATAGAGATAGTTCACAGTTTTACTACAGAAGAAATTGAAAAAGATTCAGCGAGTAATGACAGATAATCGAGAACAAATCGATTTTAAAAACCTCCCAATCGCCCAGGTATTTGATCGATAACTACGGCATTTATAGAGATGTAATGCAAAGTTTTACACCGGTGGTAATTGGCAAAGATTCAGTAAAAGAAACGAATAAACGTAAACAAATGAAATAGACTCCTAGAGCAAATAAATGTACTACATACTAACATCGATAAATATCGTCGGTCTTAATAGTTTGAAAAAATAAACATGTAGTCTCGGGCAAATTTATATACTTCTGTTAATGGTTGTGTAGCAAAGAAAAATTTACCCCACGTTTACTAAGTGGTCGGTACATGTAACTAGTTTATTTTTTATTTTTTTATTATGATAGAGTACGAAACGGGCATGCAGGCCACCTGATGTTAAGTGGTCTCTGCAACCCATGGACAACCACGGCCAATCTCAAGTATAACAGAAGTTCTATTTAAGGATGGACATGGATGCGTTACTACTCTTGAGGACTACGATGGTCGCCTCCAATAATGTGTATCCGGCAACCACACCTCCCCAAACGAAACACAATACATGAAGAACATGTTGCT
>DWON01001627.1:0-23622 GCA_018251015.1 Phocides pigmalion okeechobee
AATCTCAAATAGAACAGAAGTTCTATTTAAGGATGGACGCGGATGCGGTCCTACTCTTGAGGACTAAGATGGTCGCCACCAATAATGTGTAAACAACTCGAAATATGGTATATGGTTAGATGATTTATCTTGCTGTCGATTTATATATTTTTAATTCTGTTGACTACAATGCTATCGAATTGAGGAATGTTATCCGATTTAATTTAATTTAAATTTATTCATATCGTAGGCTTCAAGCCGGCAGGGCGTGGAAAACCCATAATTATTACGAGACAAAAGCTAAATAATTTTGTTTGCATTTTATCTAATGTAATACAAATTACATAATTTTCTTATAATAAAAGTAGTTTAATTATAATAAATAATAAAAAATAGAGAAAGCGTGTAACTCGATTAGAATCGATTTATAGTTGAGACTGTATATAACTCGATTGAAATCGATCGAGTGTTTGTAGAAAAAACGCATTTTTGTCTAAACGCCCCTTTGGTTTGAAACCCGCGATATAACCACGTCCTTGCCAACAATAACATTTAAAAATACGGAGCTTAGTACGACTATAGTTAGTACAACAGTTTATTTTAAACAAACATATTGGTGTTTATTTCAGACTGCCAGTACCAAACCAACGACATGTTTAGTGTTATCGGAGATCGCTGAGAAGCATCACACGGCGTGACGTGTGACGGCAATTGTGTCTCTGAAAGGGTATTGTTGGCGTGAGAGCGGCCAGAGCTAGCGGCGCTGGCACATTGGACACTTCCAAGCGTTTCATTTCTACAAACGCTAATACTAATTTTTCAAATCATTTGAGCATTTGGGGCTTATGACGTCCTACGTAATAGTTTTGATTGAAATAAAATTCATAGACAAAGTTTAGTCTAGTCTCTTTACCTAAACTAATATTATAAAGAAAAAAAAAACATTGTCTATGTTTGTTTGTAATGGATAAACTCAAAAACTATTTAAACGAGTTTAAAATTCAAGCCACGTGTATAAAGCTACATTCGTAGCAAATGTCAAGTGCGGTAAATTATTTTCAAAAATATCAGAGATCGTTCCGAAGATTAGTTGCGCTGATCACCTGACCTTTTGTTACCTTATGTCCATTTATTTTAATCTATTTGTTCAGCTTTAATTTATGCTTATAAAGGACCATAATATGACGTGTGTTTTATAGGTTTTATATGTGATAAATTAATGAATATACACCTCAGTTCTGTTTGGTATCGCGGCCCATTAACGCTGCAAATAAAATATAAATGTCCCTTGAAATATTGCCCTAAATTTATAATAATAATAATAAAATTTTATTGCCTTTAAATTACACAGAGTAACATAAATAGAAAATAACAACTTATAATTAATATAGGGCAATAGGATGTGACTCCGCTATTGCTAACAAAGATTTTAATCTTGTACAGCGCCGATTTTCAGTCACTCCTTTCTCCCTATGGTGTTAGGCGGGAGAAAGAGTGTTCCGCTTAACACCATAGGGAAACTCTTTCTCAAAGATAACAGTTTGTTACACCCAAAAGGAGTTAAAATGATATTGTCCCGTTACTTTTCTTGCGTAAATAATTTTATCACAATTCTTTATTATTTTGTACATCCCCTTCTAGGGCAGAGTGCACGCCTCAGTACAGTATAATTTATTATGTATCGTTTAAATGGTGTTTAAATCGATTTTATGTTATCGATCATATTATAAATTCTCTTTGAGACAAACGGTTACAAAGTCAATTTAAAAAGCGACATAATCGATTTTACAATACAATTACAAAATCGATTTTAGCATGGATATTTAAAAAGATCTATATTGCGCAAAAGACTAAATAGAAAAAAAAAACATAAAATGAAAAACCGAACACACCTCTCGAACCTACAGTACCCTTTCAGAGCATAATTGAGTGTTGATTGCGTTTTCGAACCACCGTCGGACGTTCGGTGCGCGAGCGGGCGATGTAATGTAAACGAATGACGTCATAGTGAGGTTCATACAAGGAAGCAAATAGCTTGTAACGGATTAAGTTCGTTAGCACCGCGGGAGAGGGGGGGGGGACTGTGGTCGCGGGGCCCGCTGTCCACCTGTTGTTAGTCGGTCCGGGGGCGCGCCCGGGGCCAGTCGCAGCTGCGTCGGCGCGTCTGGGACTGTTGGAATGCCTTGTGTGCGCGCGCGTGCTGCCAAAAATACCGGGTCAAACCGAAAAAGTGTTTATATCTGGTCCAATTGGCTATATATTTTAATTATAATTGGATCTGAGTTTTGTCTATTTGGGTGGATTTTTTTACCGCTTACAAACAACTTTTATAACTAATTAGAAAATTTAAATTTGGAATATGATTTAAATTCACAAGACATTTGTTTTTAATTTCGAACAAGTTTTTATAAAAGGTAGTAAAAAATCCACTCAACCGGCACGTTAAAGCACACGAGGCATTCCGGCTTAGTCCGCAAACGCGGCGACGTGTCTGCGACACGCGATACATGACCCTGTTGGAACTTTTTTAATGGTGATTGCAGATGGCCGCAGTATGCGGTCCTTTCGGTTCTTGCGGTGCTTTCCATCAGGTGGACGCGGTGCGCATAGATATAATAAAAAATGTTTCCGTACGCGTCTGTCTGACCGCTAGCGGCCGCGGCCGGAGTTATCCACACTGTCGGTAAGTAGTTGTATACAAATTGCAACTATCAAATGTTTGTTTCAACGAACTATATATGCTAAGTCAATATTATTGAGCGACGGACCGAACGCATGGTTTTGCATGGTAATGTTTATAATGAAATGCAGTTTTAGAGTTCATAGTACCTTATATGTGTGGGGGAAGGGACTAATAGGGCTTAACACTGACTGCGGCGCTCACACATTACATGGAGTCAGGATTGCGGGAGGCGGCACTAAATTGGAGCTCTATTCGCTACACTGGAGATGCGCCGACAATTCACACAAATATTATATTTTTAGCATTAGTGCTGCACCCACGAATACACAGACGTATTGTCCGCCTTTAGTCTCGTTGCGCCATCATAAACTGGGCACTTGTGTTCGCCCGTAATCCATACAGATTTGTACGTACAACACAGGTGTGCACAAGCCGCGAGCGCGATGCGTCGCGCAATACACCGCAATGATGTGTACCGCAGGGAAAGTGTTAAGACTGAGTCCACCAAACATACATAAACTTAGGAAGCAAATTAGGTTGAAAATGTAATAAGACTGAGCGATTATTGTATGGTGTTGAGCTGTATCGAACTACCCTCGTATTCTTAAACCATATTTCGTAAAAACTACTTACAAAACCACGCGTCGGGAGCGCTTACCATAAATGTCTGATGTCCAATACAATCAATGCTTCTCCCGTTGGGGAGTTAATTTTGAATTGTTTTCCTAACTATTACCGGGTGATTGTACAGAAATAATATTTTTGCAAAGGAACAATTGTTAATAAGAAAATACTAAATGAATTTCGTTGCCACCGAAGCGGCTCTGGTCTTAGTAGCAGAGATGTGCAAATTTGGTATTTTATGTAATTAACCATAGTCACAATTGTATTGCGAATATTTGGCAAATCTGTATCAATTTTGACAATTAGTACTTTATATTGTCTATGGAAATGTATTACAAACGAATAGATGAACCACATTATTTTGTATTTAAATACAAGGACTTTTGATACCGATTTGTGGCGTGTTTTACTTTTTTGTTATCAAAAATATTTGGCGCCAACATTGTTTGGCTTGCATTGCATGTTTATACAACAATTGACATGAACGCCTATGGTTACTTTAAGACATAAAAAATATTTTACTTTATGCAATCAGTTGCACACTAGTTGGAGTCTGTAAGAAAGAGCTAAGGCGACTGTTTCTGAAGCTATCTGTAATACAAATATCTTATATGATTATAAGGTACAGTAGTACCTTGACATGGCTACACCGACTTACGTGAATCCCGAGTTACGCAATTTTTAAATCTCGTCGCTTTTTTATGTATAAGATTCGTCGGAGAGTACATTCATTATGTTATATAACGGGTACTCACGATTAACGCTTTTTATTGCGGATATTTCAAACCAGTTGCATGTACGTGGTCACGGCGAATCAGTTTTCCTGTGATCGCGAGCAATGCATAACATAATGTATGGATTCCGCGATAATATCAGTTTAATATCGAGTAAGACATTGAAAAAATAGTCTTTAGACCCAGTTCAATCAGAAGATTCAATGGCGGTTGAAAACTTGACTTATAAATAAAAAGTAAAAAGAAAACAAAGATTACAAAGAACGCATTTTTTCTTGAACAAGGAATAAGAAAATGTGTTTCCCATTTTGTATTTTATCATTTATTAAACATTTTTTTAGATTTCAGTCCCAATTTAAAATCATTTAACTGTACTCCGACTTAGCGAATTCGACTTACGCGGTTATCTCAGTACTACCTATCGCGTAAGTTAGGTGTAGTACTGTACTTACACACTTAATGAATGTCAAGGTTACAATGTAAAATCAGTGCATGGGCATCGGTAATTGCTTAACTATATATTACTATTGATAGACCTTGTAAATGCCCGGGGAGGTACCACGGTCTCCTTCCAACAAGAAGCGCTTTGATAAAAAGTGTGTTTGCTGGCTCACATATGAAGAGATTATCTCAGTTCTCGGGGATAGCAAAGAATCTGTGATTGACTTCAGGTGGGACTTAAGTTCATTATGAAGTTGTTAATTTCAGGTCACGGCATGTTAGTCTGCCACTAACATTAACTTTGTCATAAAAATATAGGTCCTATACAGTATACAACTGATTGAATAATGTAAAATCCTATTTAGCTATGTTCAGAGGACGTTATGATAAAAATTCTAATCTATATTTGTCCTATAACTAGTCATTATAGTATCGTTTATATCATTTTTAGGAGTATGATATATACTTTTTAAATCAATGTAGCCTATACGCACGGTGTGGCACGGTAGGGCTGATATGGCTTCCCGGTTACCTCATTGTGCCTGCCAAGACTGCCAACGGCTATTTCTTAACACTTTTACTGCGGCGCTCGAATATTAGATGTGATCGACGTTGCGGGAGGCGGACTAAACTGGAGCTTATTTCTCTAGACTTTACACGCGTCCACAATTCACTGAAATATTATATTTTTTAAGCATTTGTGTATCATTTACGAATACACAGACATAATGTCCGCCTCAGTCTTGTAGCGCCGATGTAAACAGCATTGTTGTTCGCCCGTAATCCATACAGATTTGTACACAACACAGGTGTGTACACGCTAGTATTGTACGCCGCAGGGTAAGTGTTAAGTAACAAGTAAAGTGTTGAAAAGGTTTGATAAGCAATAACTTCATATTCTAAATGGATTAATTATAACAGTCGAATGTCTTATTCGTAGGTGTTATCTAGAATCCAGACTGCTTAGGCTATTCCAAAGGGTCTGTGATTGATAAGTATGCTGACCTCTTCTTGGTGTTTAAGTAACTTTCGAGTCATAAACATTGTATAAAGTTAAGGAGATTGTTGTTTTTGCATAGGAAGTGCACATTGCCGCCTCAATACAGCGTATACTCGACGAAAGTTACACCAATAAAAATAAATTATTTTTCTTGAAACTATTTTTGTATAACTGATACAAACTAAGACGTAATAACCTGTTCCAAGTATTATTTGTGTAAATAAAGCTTTACGTGTACTGCGTCACAAATTAATTTGACAATTATTTGTCTGATTATTAATTGTCGAGGAAATTGTGATACAGTAGTCGTAAAACTTTGTAGCGAACTCATCCGTTCGTGGCATTTGCACCAGGATAATTTATTGATTATGTAAATAACTTGATAAGGAACTTGTGTATACAGTATAATTAGTTTTATGCATAATTATTAATTTTAAGGATACAATAAATTATTGTTTCGATTTAACTTTTGTGTTTCCTTCTTATAACCTTTTTAAGCTAAATCTTTCTATAATGAAAACAATATTTATTATGGGATTTAAAACGTGTACGGTCCTGAAAAGAAAATATTTAAATGATATTTTAAGAACTAGAATTAATATATAAGAAAATAATTATACATATAAGCATTTACGAAGATTTATCGATACTAAACAATGTTGGCTTATAAGTATGAAATCTGCATTACCGGCAGAAGTTCACATAATAATTATTTGAATTGCTAAAATATGTTGTACATAAACTTCGCAAAAAAAACATGTATAGTAATATTTTTATTTATATAAATTTTAATTACAAAAATGGAAAACTTTAAGGTAATTATAATAAAAGTCGAACCAAAAATAGGGGGTCCATACTCCATGTTTATTGTATATAGATCCTTACGGCTATAAACTCGTTTTCATAAACATAAAACACGAGATTATTTTATTGAACGGATATAAAATATAAAAGTTAAGTATATATATACATATTTTTTATTTCTTATTACATGTCAGTAAAATTAGCAAAGTAATATAACGTTTCCGTGGTGTAGCGGTTATCACATCTGCCTAACACGCAGAAGGCCCCCGGTTCGATCCCGGGCGGAAACACTTTTTTTTTCTTTTTTTTTGCCGGTCAAAAGTTAATAAAATAAAACATCTTGTTTAAAAGTTTATTAATTATTTCCAGTAACAGATCTTATACTAAAACAAAAATAAAAACTAATTTAACAAATTATTTGAAATGTATTCACTGAACTGAACTGAAACTGGTGATTCTACTATGAATTTAAAAGGACTATTACAGTTACAAAATTATCAGATTCTTTATAAATAAATTATATTTGTATTTAAAAAATATCACTATTTTATATGGATTTTTTACAACCAACTATAAAAAGTTTATATATAAATGGCTGCAAATTGGCAAATTGTTAATACAGTGTAACGCTGACACCGAGGTCTGGACAATAGACAATAAGCCAGAGCGGGATCTATCAAAATCAAAATATTTTTATCCAAAGTAGATATTTTACAGAATTTAACGCGAATAAACCACCGCCGACTCGTAAGCTGTTTCGTTTTGGAGAAAAGGCGGCGAAGGAAAGAAAGATAGGGTATGCCCTTAAGGTCTATTATATCTTTTAATATGTACTTCAATTCCAACATAGGTGGATGTACAACTTTATTCTCTGAATCAACAAGATGCTTATTTCATAGAAAGGCATTTAAAGAAATAAAACCTATAATACAAAACCTACACTTAATACATCTATTAGATCAAAAAAAGTGGTGAAGCCACAACTACGAATATATTTTTCTTATGATGTGGCGTATTTATTTTTGTAAATGAAAAGGGTAGCAAATAAGCATGCAAGCTACCCAATGTTAAGTGGTCGCTGCTGCCCCTGGAAATCCACATACAACCTCAAACTGGTCTAAAATGGTCGTAAGCAGATTGGTACACCTGCGGGCTATCATGGTCGCCTCGCTTATATGTGTAGCCAGCAACCGCACTTTTCCAACCAAAAGAATGAGATCAAACTGTAGTTTTAACACCTATGTTTCAACTAATGATAATGCCGATATTGCCTTGTACATTCTTCTTATTGCGTTAACAAACTAATTCTTAAGAGAAATATTATTGAATTGAATGTAAATACTATTGGAAGTTAACTTAGACACTTCCTACATTCCAATATTTCATAATTCTTACACTAGAAGACTGATACATAACTACTTTCAAAGCAATGAATACATGGAAGCAATACATTGTATACATTTATTTTATTGGATTACATGCTACAGTACATTTCCTTCTACGATATGCGATTAGTAATAGGTTATTGAAACTTTGTAGTCCATATTGATACTTATAATATTATAAATATATAAAAACTATCATGCTTTGCTGTAGCTTCAACTAGAAAATGGCCGTCAAAGCAACCAAATAATTAGATTAATTTATTAATAATATCGCCTATTACCTGTCACTCATCCAGCGATAATTAATTGAAATCAATCCTCACAAGCATGTTCGTCCAGCGAAGATTAATTAAATCATCCCAAATTAAACCTTAAGACTATGGGACTTATGGTTAAAAGTTGTATAAAAATATGAAAGTCAAGTTAATCACGTCAATTTTGGCTTCGGATTCGTTGCAAGATAAGCAGATGCAAGGTCACAACATTATATTCACGTACAAATTCAGTATTTAAATATTGCTTTTATATTTTTGATAAAAGAAATACAGAACTATTTCAGTCAGTGGAAATATCATTAACACCGTCGTTTTCTTTCTTGCGATGTACACGATTTTCAAATTTCGCGACGTACATCTTTTTCCCGCATATTTTGGCATCCTCTGCCAGTTTCAACGCTCGCTCCACCGCTTCTGGTCCATCGAATTGTACAAAAGCTGTAGCTGAAAACGATAGTCAAGTATTAATCCAAAATCGATTCTCACAGAACTATTTTTCAACGTCAAAGAATATGCGTCGTTAAGGCTTTTTTCCGCCGGCTTTTTTCTTCCAGTCAACTTTAGCCAACAGGGCGCTCAAAGCCGATGTACTGTTTACATTGTACCCTTGACGTTCATTAAGTGTATGTAAATACTTTACAATGAAATAAAATATTTGAATTTGAGTTAAAGTTATAGAGAAGAAGCTTTGATAGAAATTTATAGAGGTTTGGAAATTCAAATATTATACTTAAATTAAGGTATTTACATACACTTAATGAATGTCAAAGTTACTATGTAATATCAGTTTATCACGTTTGGAGTACCTTATTGGCTAAGGTTGATTGAGAGAAAAAAATAAAAAATGCATATCTTTACATAGTATAAAACAAAGTAGTTTTCCACCTGTACTGTCTGTACGCTTAGATCTTTAGATCAACAGATTTTAATGTGGTTGTTATCAGTAGACAAAGTAATTCACGAGGAAGGTGTATATGTATAATACATATATATTGTAGCAGAGAAAAGCCGAGAATATTAAATATTTTTAATGCGATTCCGTACATGCGAAAGTGAGAAGCTTGGATGGATCGCTAGTTACGTATAAAGCCGAGATACACAAATACAATCATATATTCCATGTCATCTCTTTTTACAATGGTATTTGTTTATTCAAATTCAAATGAGTTTCAAAGGTTAACTATAAATAATCACCCCCGTATATTGCAAAGAAATCATTGTAAGTTGGATTCTCTTGTGTTTCAGGAGAGGTGTGGTTTCCGGCTACATTTAGAGCGAGGGGATATATCAGTCCGCATGAGTACCAATGCATGCATATGAGGTCAAACAAGAACCTCAGTCCCTTTTGAGGTTGTATGTGGATGTTTGCTACTCTTCTCGTAAATAAAACTAATTGACTTGATTTCCTGACTAATACCTGATGCCAATGTCATTTTAACGCATACATAAGAAACATCAAAATACATGATTAAGTAAAATCTTATTAAGGACCGTTAAAAGGTTGCAACCTTGCAACATTACAAAATGAAATAGCAAATGAACATGCAAGCACCTGATTGTGAGAGGTGACTGTCGCTTATCTATAACCACTTTCATAGCGGATCGGACTTTCCTGAAGGCAATCACAGATGCATTGCTACTAAGGGTTGATGGTTACATTTACCCATCGTAAAGAAAAAATATTTTTCTGTTAGACATGCTGTGGTATTTTCTCGGTCGACCAGTTAGTCAATATCCATAGGGGTAATCGAGTATGGAAAGAAATATACATACATATAGTTTTTTTCCCTTTGATCAAATGGCGTATGCTACGAATGCGACCGGCGCTGGCGAAGAGTGAGCTGAGCGTCTGCTGGCCGAGCTCGGCGAAGGCTCGCACCACCAGCGTGGTCTGCGCGGGGGGCAGCGGCCGCCGCACGCGGATCCTGCTCCTGCTGTCTTTGAATATTGTGTTGTCTTCTTCCAAGGCCTGCCAATAAAATGGTAATTATATAATAATAAAATATGTAAGTACTCAAATCGATACATGCACATATTCGCTTAACATCATGATTGCCCATTCTATAGCTGGTAGAACCAATGTTAAAATGGAGAGGTACCTTCAAAGCGCTCTTAATCTGCTGCAAAGTAACTCTCGTGTTTGGGTTAGAGAGTTGTGGTTGTTGCTTCATAGAGAGGTGACCAACTCTGTCCTCAGGAAAAGCAACTCATTTTTGTATAAACACAGACAACGCTAATCTATAAGCTCGTGTAACAAAACTCCATCTCACTCTTGCATAATTATTTATTTAATAATATAACTGACTACACTTGTATGGATATCCATGGACTGCTGAGACTACTTAACATCAGGTGGCCTGTAAATTCATTTGTTACTCACCATATATATAATAAATAAAAAACTACCTTTATTATATGTGTTCACAATACTCTAAGTAAGCAAATAGAAAAAATCTGAAGGCATATTTAAAAAATATTGTAGCTGTATCATGATTGAATTGATATTTATGTGGAAAAAATACATTTACAGCCCATTTAAAAGTGAAATGTGATCTCTGTAATATACCTTGAAAAGTCCTTCAACATTTCATTATTCTTTTTAGATATCTATGATACACACGATCTATCATTATACTGTTACCTTTATGGCAGCTTCTTCATCTTGAAAATAGATTGTTGTTGTGAATACCGGTTGAGGGTCTTCATTAGGATATGTTTCAGCAACCCTGGAATTTAAAATAAGCTTTGTTTTTATAATTGGAATTCATCTGACAGGTAGAAAAAATTACTTAATGATTATATCGCTGATGTGATATAAGAGGCACATTTAAAAAAAATGCACTGCTTAGTTGTTTAAAGTTGATAAACCATATACCAAAAGGAAAAAATGGTATTGCACCAGTTTTATAATGAGACAAGACATTTTTAATGGTTCTTTATATATGTTTTATTTAACCTATTAATTTTCAGAATGTCATAAGCAGATGAAGTAAGAAGATGAATTTTTATAGGCGGTAGAGCCATTAAAGTTCACCCAGAGCAGCACCACCGCCTGATTTTGATTTTTGATATTCATTATTGGAGGCGACCATCTAGTCCTCAAGAATAGGGTCACATCCACATCCATCCTTAAATAGTACTGTTGTTCTATTTGAGATTGGATGTGGTTGTCCATGCAGCCCATGGTGACCACTTAAGCTCAGGTGGCCTACATGCCGGTTTCTAACTTTTTCATAATAAAAAAAAAGTAATTACAAAACAATTCAATGTTGATAAAAGTGAAACTTACCCAATGCCTATAATAGTTCCAAATTTAGCAAAGTGTTCAGATAGCAGCTTCTTGTAGTTACACATTATACTTATGGGCAAGTTGTCTACCACAACAGATGTCTGGAGCCGAGGTTTACTGGCTTCTCCTTTAGTATCCTTGTTCCATTTACGATGGTTCCATTTGACTTTCTCTACCTCCACATTATTAGCTTGTTCATTTTTAACTTTAGGTTCAACACCCTTGTTTACTTTGGTATTCTTTTGATTCTGTTTGTCCTTTCTCTTCTTGTTTTTGTCGACTACACTCATTTCGTCTAACAAGTGGCTTAGTGTGTAGGGATTGTCACCGATGTTCAAGTTTTCTAAGCCCTTTGCAATGGTGTCTGGTTTCAGCTCTCTCTTGCGAGACTTTACAACTGGTTCGTCATCTGTCTCTGCATTTGTGTCCTGTAGAGCTTTAGCTTTGCGTTTTTTCTTTTTCATCTTCTTAGATTTACTCTCAGAGCTCTGATCTTCTGTTGCATCCTCTGTTTTTTTAACATCCTGCTGTAATTGAGGGTTGAATTTTCTGCCTTTTTTTACCTTCACATTTGCTTCCAAAACTGTTCCATCTGACACATTTTCCTTAAGTTCTACTTCTTTAACCTTTTCTGGTTTTGTGCCCACAGCGGCTTCTTTTTTTTGACTCTCATTATTGACAGAAACTTTACTGTTCACTTTATTGATGTTTTTATTTTCTTGTTTAAGCTGCATTTGTTTCTTGTTCTTACTTGATTTTTTTGTTGGTAATTTTTCTTTATCCTTGTCTTCTTTAGCAGAGTCGTTTGATTTACTTTTTTTTACTATCACTTCCTCTGAATCGTCAAGCATGAAACTTACAGATTTATTTCTTTTTTTCGGTTTACTGCCCGAGCTAATGACCTTAAAAGTGTTTATAGACTCGTCAACATGAGATTTACTCTTCATGATGGATTTTACATTCGTTTCGGATTTATCTTCTTTGCTTCTGGGTGTGGAAATGTGAGTTTTCTTTTTAGACGATGTTGTAGTCATTATTCCTGAAGAATTATTATCGCCGGCTACAATATGGGAGGACTCTAATGTTTCATTTACTTTCTTCTTTTTATTTTTAATAGGCGATCGCGATCGTTTTGACGTACCTGATTCTGATTCAGGTATTTTGTTCACTTTCTTTGCCATTTCTGTACTTTCAGCAGAGTCAAATTGTGTCTTGGTTTCGGCGGCACTTTTGTACAGTTTAGCAAAATCAAATGATCTGTTTTCCTTTACATTATCATGACCACTTTGTCTCAACTCAGATGATTTTGACTTCATATTAAATGTACACGAACCAATTCAATTTGATTGTTTATAAAGAAAACGCTACTAATAAAATAAATATTTAATAACATAAAATGCGTTTTAATCGGGTGTTTCATTGATTGAATAGAGGTTATTCTCACTTTACCAACAGATATGTCAATGCCACTGTCAGTGTCGGCTTTTTGCCCATTCAAATTCTAAGCTCTTCATATTTTTGTTCTTGCACGTATTCACGCTTTCATGCTTTGAATACATAATCTCCGACTTTGTATTGCATTTTTTTTTTATAAAACTATTTTATTCACGTAATTAATCATATAAACAATTTTCTTATAATAATATTAATTTATTGTCATATCACATATAATTTGGTTTTACAATATGGTCCTAAGGTAATTAGGCGGCTGTTGTCCGTTCTAAGTTTAGGAAATTATTCGTAATAATTTTAATCAACTACAAATTTAAACTCGGAATAATGTTCGAAGTGGCCGCTCCAACATTAACGCTGGTCTCCGGGTGTGCGCTGCCATTATCGAACGCCAACTATATGTGTGCGGCAGCGTAGTCGGTAAGACCTGGATTTCACGACCTTTTTTGTCAACGTACGTACGTACCTACATAATTGTATGTATTACTGATATTGAGTCCTTGGGAACGGGGCAAGGCTCCCTTAATGGACGCATCATGCGTCTATACGCTGGCCTCCTCGCCTCTGCGGAACAGTATCCAGGGTTGAAGCTGCAGCAAAGGCTACAGAAAAGCTAAAGAACGCGAATCCGTTCCAATTAGCAGTGATTACGAACTTATATGTTCCCCTTGGCTTTGAAAACTTTGGTCAGTGGTGATCGAGTGCCAAAATTTTTATTTTATGATCGATGCTGCTGGTGACACGGAGGCTGGTTCATATCTCGCGTAGAAAACAACTATCGTTATTTAGCGCGGGATTGCTGATCGTCTTTTTGGCATCATGCCGCATGATCATATACTCCCCGTCGAATGTTTAAATTCGGATTTCATTATAATTAATATAAATAATATTTATATAAAGGACGGGTAGGTCAATATGGTAGGTACTGATAATAAAATAAGGCCCTGTTTATTCTTTTGGTACGGAACCTTAAGTGAATTTATTAAAAAGTGATGGCTACACAGAATACGACGCCGATCGATGATTCGGATTATTATGGAATAGCAACCCTAATAAGAAGCAAACTTTTTATAATGGCGGATGCGCTTGCGTGATGCCGGGTGCGTGTTATTATTACTTGTAATTTGGCGTCTTTTAGTGGGAATTTGTGGTGTAATTCAATTTTTAAAATAATAAATTTGATTGGTAAGTAGAACATTCATTTATATTCGTTACAATATTGTTTAAAACAGAGAAACAAGTTGTGCAAGACAAACAAGAGGGTGTAAGGTTTCGTGAATTTTCCATTCTAACGCCATGCTTCATGGCGCGTTTAGTCTTTATTGACGCATTTACCGTTATGCTCATACCGGTACAAAAGCTCGAAAAATGGCTAAGAAGTGAGAATTTTTGATAATATTGTCACGTTTTCGCGGGTTACCAACTTTGTCCTTGAGGTGTGATAGGCGCCAAATCGACTTGCCTAGTGTATCTACTTGATGTGTCATATCAGTCCTATAGGTACTTATACGTTCGGCGGGAAACGCGCAGAAGTAGTTTACGAGCGATTTAGAGTCGCATACCGTAGAATGGTAATTTTTACAGTAACATAAGAACAATGGTGGCGCAGAAAAAGGGACGCGGAGCTAAAAACCAAGCGGCGGGAAAGCCTAAACAAGCAACCTCCAACCAGCCCGAGGAGGTGCAGGACGCCGAAGCGCCGGAGACGATGCAGGCAGAGGACAACGGGGACGCTCAGGCCGAGCAGGTTGGCGAGGCGGCGGGCGGCGACGAAGCGGCCGACGCGCTGGAAGGCGACGCTCAGGACGACGCCGCTGACTCCAAGCCTGACGACCAGAAGGAGGAGAAGGTGGAATCTGGTAAACTGCTCGTGGAGAACCTCCCATCGAGCTACCTCTTCGACTACCAGGAGAAGCTCAAGGAGTTGTTCTCCAAGCACGGAGAAGTCACCGGCGTCAAGTAAGCCACTACAGTTATGCACCTGTTTATCTCACATTTATTTGCTAACATTCAAATATCTTCAGTCGATTGTTAGTAGAGTTGGATTTTAATTTTTGATTTGGAATTTATTCAAATTATAACATATTATGTGAAATGTTCTGTAGTGCGAGTGGCACTCGGAACGTGAATGTGGAACGGAGTATTAACAAGAGAAATTTTCTTTCTTTTTAGACGTGGTCCAATCATTGTTACTGAACTGACCACAACTCCGACATTATCGGCAATAGTCGAATTCAAAAACAAAGACTCGTTGGATAAGGTAATGAAATGTTTATTAACATTCTTTTATAATTTAAAAAGTTATTAGTTAGCTAATTTAGAATAAATTGTCTTCATTGGGTGGCCCGAGGAGACTATTACTGTTAAGGCTAGAAATTTTCCAAATTTTAAACCCTTGAGTACAGTATGAATGACTATTTGAATGTTTCAAATGGCTGGTCTTCTACTACAGTTGAGAGTTTTTGGGATTTGTGCCTTATTTGCTGTGTAAATAATCAAAATTTGATATAATTTACACTAACGGGTAGTAGATCGGCTAATCTTCTTGGTTTTTGTACTGTTTTGTACACCTTTGTCGTAAATACAGTGATGTGTAGTAGTGATAACTAATTTAATTATAAATGAAAATTACTTAACTTTCGTTTACTAGAAAGATTTAAAAGACTGAACTGAAGAACTGAAGAACTGTGCACTCATTCTTCATAAAAATAGCTCAGACAAAAATTGTAGATCATGCAAGTATCTACAAAAATTTTCCTTATACTTTTTTTACCTAAGATTTACCTTTTCTGAGAAACCATGGTTCTAAGAGGCTGGACCGATTTACTTAAATCACAGCTTAGAACATTTTAAATCAAGATTCTTTCGCACAAAAAAGAGTATAAATTCTGTCGGTTACTTTAAGAGCTACATTGCCACAAACGGAAACATCTTATAACATCCCTCTATTTGCGTCGGGGGTTAAAAATATGTACAGAATTAACAATGTGTAGCTAAACATAAGTAAACTGCTACAGAATATTGGAAGTTAAGGTCAATATGTACTTGAGGTATACAATATTTTAGTTATCACTACTATAGTCCTAAGTTTTCCTCAATGCAAGGATTGTTCACACAATAATTGGTCAAAAGTTTGGAAACTTTGTCATTATTAACACATTTGTGTGAATTGTTGTGTGTACAATAACCTTATGCCATTCATACTTGTAAGGATAAATGTTATATGTATATATACATATAGAAATCTATTTGAAGATTTCATTAAGAGGTAAGTTTAAAGGGCTGCTCCAGAAATTAAATATTATAATTCTGGAGCTAGGTGCAAATTCCGTCAAGTATTTCTTCTTAGGCGATAATCAGTAGCTCCAGGAGTTGTATCATAAAGTCTCTTGAACGTCAGCGGCGGTAATGATGCCGACAATCTCATATATAAATACAAATGGCGTTCACGAGACTTCATAATATCCCTGTGCAGCATTTCGTGAAATATTGCCTGAGAAGGAATTGGTAATGAAAATCTATCGCTGGATCGCGGTCAAATAACATGAGTCACCATACATATTGTAATAATTAACATTGCAATTAAACCCATTTTGAAGCTTTATCCATGTAATATTTTCCGTGAAAAAAGAAAAGGTTTTTGTATTACTAACTGGGAGATTTTTAAATCATTTGCATTCGGGGAGAAGTTGTAATATTAAATTAAGTTTGTCTCAAACTACTACTCGCAAAGTAACTGGTGTGTAGTAATTGCCACAGTGCTGGACATGAGACATGTGATGTTAAACTAATGTACCACGTAATTACGATTAACGATTTTTTATTTTTCTGCTTCGAACTGGTTCGAAATAATGGCAATCAAAAATTAAAAATCTCATATCATCATATAAGATGGGGAGAAGAAGATGTCATATAAGATCGGGTCGGCGTTGCGGGAGGCGGTACTAAACTAAAGCTTATTTCTCTAGACTGAAGATGCGCCAACACTTACAAAAATATTGTATTTTTTAACATCTGTGTATTATCTACGATTACACAAAGTCCGCCCCCAGTGTTGTAGCGCCGACATAAACGCTGCCCCCGGTAATCCATACTGATTTGTACGTACAACACAGGTGTGTACAATACACAGCACTGTTGTACTCGACAGGGAAATTGTTAATCGTGAGTACCCGGCACATAGTAAAATGCACATGAGACATTTCGAAACTATAAAACGGACCTGTAGCTGTAGTATTATTCAGTAAGGTTAATTTATTATCGTAAAAGCGAGATCCGCTGTAAGATTTTATAAAGTTGCCTATTATGTATGAATGTAAAATTAACTGTTGTATCTGAAGACTCTATATAAATAGCATTTCGTAGGGGATATACAGTCGCGAACGTTGTTTCAAATTGTAAACCAGAACATTCGCTTTCGAACTGATTTATATCACTTCACCACGATTTAAATTAAGGTTGCTGTTTTACAGACAAAACCTGATTAGTGTTACCGATTACTAGCTGTTTCTAGGAAAAACTATTTTACATTATCTTATTTACTCTCATTGTGAATATCTTCATAGATGCTGATCTATAACTGATCTATAGCTGGTAACTATGACTCAATTGTGTTTTTGTATGAGTTTTCTTATACCCATGGAAGTTCTAAACGGGGTGCGGCAAAAGACAAGATGGATGCACCAACTTGAGACATTTGCTGTTGAACATTTACTAATGTTTAACAAAGATTTTATTTTATTTACCTTACTAGAGTTAACCTGCGGGTTTGTTCACGAAATATAAGCTTATACGCTTACTAATAATACAATAGCAATACGTAAAAAAGTTAAAAATGTAGTTATGCTAACTACATTTATTTATGGTCATTGCGCAGGTCCAATATAATATAGTGTAATTATATACAGCGTATACATACAGACACCAGAGGTACAGACACGGTGTACTAAATTTGAGATATATGATTTTAAACTAATATTATCTTTACTATGTACCGGGTAGTCACGAGTATTGATTTTTGAATTTTGGTTGCCAACATTTCTTGTTCGAAATCGAAAAAAAAGACTATAGTTTTCGCTTTAAAGAAACAAACAAATAAACGAGCAATGTTTCATTTTTATATAATTCTTGCGACCCGTGCGGGTTTCGCGCGGATGTTTTTATATCACATTACTAATATTTGAAATTTGCGGTTTTTTCTAATATCATATGCATATATTTTATATAAAAAATTTCCTCTTGAATCACTCTGTCTATTGATAAAACTACATTAAAATCCATTGCATAGTTCTAAGCGTATAGTCGGCGGGAAACGACTGTGTTATGCTATGTAAAGATTAAGGGTAAAGATATGTGTATATATTGTACCAAGCGAAGTGTTTGATTTACATACATTTACGCTTTGAAAAATTTAACAGAATAGGTCCGACTGCGGTTATTTAATTAGCATAGTTGCAGGGCGCGATAAGTGTGCTTCTTTCTAACGAATTATAAGTTAAAGTACGTAATATAATAAGAAAAAAAGTTCTGTTGAGCGCAAATAAATAGCTTTCATTTTGCATATAAGTTGCAAATACCTTTTTGTTTGTATGTTTCAATATGGACTGGCGATTGGTCATAAAATAGAACTGGAATGGTTTTTTTTTGCTTAACTTCTAAATAGGCGTGTCATATTTGGCTATCGTATATGAGTCGTACTTGTTGCGCGCGCTAAAACTGTCTGTGCTTTCGCGTGTCTAACAAGTAAGAAGAGTTTCTTATGAGTTATATTTATGAGTCCAGTTCCGATATATATCATATTTTAAACGTAATGTTTTTGGAGACTGAGCGTAAATAAAACCGCTGAAGAGACTAATCACTTAACGCTTTGATTGTAAAAATTATAAGAGTTTTTGTAAATCATAAGCCGACACTAAGGTTCTGTGAACTATATCGACTTGCGCGAAGTTACAGAAACACCCAGATCTATGGTTGAACCCGGTACTCTTGGCGTGTCAGATGGTTATAGTGATGGTGACATGACGTGATCGGTGCGTCGATATTGGAGGGAAGCCGACTCGGGTACACAGTTACCGCGACCTCCGTTATATTTGGATGGATAAACAATGTTTATACTTCTTTGTATTTCCATTACCCCCCAGTTATTAACATTTAGTATTGGGGGAAGATGGGGGGGGGGTTACGTCTTAAAAATGCACGGAAAAAGTGGTTATCCTCGCCGCTAGCAATCTCTAGCGCAGGAGTTTGGTGTGGTAGGTGGATGGTTGGTAATGGTGCGCGTCCGCAGGCGCTGCTCGAGGAGGGCACGGTGCTGGACGGCAGCCGCATCTCGGTGGCGGTGGAGTCGCGCGCGGAGACCGCCGTGCTGGTGGGCGTGCCGTACGAGGCCAGCACGGACTACGTGCGCCTGCTGTTCGCGCAGTGCGGCGAGGTCGCGCATATACACGAGTTCAGCAAGACCAAGTACAAGATACGTAAGTGACGTTTGTTCTATTTGTCTTTTCAAACAGCAAACGAGCACGCAAGCTACCTGATGTTAAGTTGCCGTACCAGCCTGTAGTCATTTACATACAATCTCAAAGTTCAATTTGATGTTGTAAATAAATGCGTTGTTACTCCTAATCCTAACTATTAAGATGGTCGTATCTTTTCTAAGTGGATCCGGTAACCACAAAATTTGCATGTATCATCACGGATTATATCGGCGGACGTTCCCCGTTCGAAATATAGTTTTACCACTTGTAAAATGTGTTTGTAGTGTGTTTTTATGATTTTGAAAGGGATTTAATGTTTGTAGTCAGTTGATACGTGGATGATTACCATAAACACATGATTACCATAAATACAAAAATACGTTTGTTCTTGTAAAGTAGAATAGCTTTGATTTATAAATCAATGTGAATGGAAAACATTCGCCAGCGAAACGGTACTGATTCTTAGCAAACTGGCCCAAGGCTGTCAGGTTCAAGTGACGTTAGGTTACATTTTAATTTCAGACAGCTACTTAAGTTGCTAAAGTTAACCGTTTCAAATTATATTCAGGTTATTGATGAGTTGCTACGACTCGCCACGAGATGTTTATTTTCGGGCAGAAGAATAATTTTAAAATCTTCTCTTGAAATACACTTCTCTATTTAAATAAGGTATATAAATGATTTATCGTTGTTAAGGATAAGTGGTAGGATTAGCAGATGGACAAGTGACTCAGGTCATTATTGTAGGAAATGGTCACCTCTCACTAAAAACCAAATAAGAAGTTTCAACCAAGGACAATATAACATAAGCTTTGTTAATACACATTTTGCAAGAATCTTTTTTGTAGATTTACTTTTTTCAACGTACGTTTCGGGCGTATAAAACTGTGTATTACTTGGTGCAACGCGCTTATGGATTACGGGCGAACACAAGTGCTGTATTTCCGACATTACGTCTATGTATTCGTGGATGCTACACTTATGCTAAAAAATACAATATTTGTGTGGATTGTCGGCGCAGCTCAAGGCTAGAGAAAAGAGCTCCAGCTTAGTGCCGCCTCCTGCAACCCCGACTGGTTGCAATATATGTACGCCGAAGTCAAAGTGTTAAGGTTGGTGATTGTGCGCAGTGCGGGTGACGTTCCATGCGAAGGAGGCTGTCGAGAAGGCGCTGAAGCTGGACCGCGAGCTGCGCATCAACGGCTTCCTCGTCACCGTGTCCAAGTACCGCGACGAGGACGAGCAGAAGGCGCACTCCGCCAACGTCAACAAGGTAACATCACATTTCCGATTTCATTTTAACCTAATATCACCGCGTAATTTGTACATTTTACTAGTTACAGGTACTGAGGAGTAACACGTTCCCTGCGGGATATATCGCTGTGTACATACCTGTTGTGTGCGTACAAAGCTCTATAGATTACGGGTGGACACAATGCTGTATTTAGGTTGGCGCTATAACACTGCGAGCGGGAACGACATCTGTTTATTCGTAAATGTTATACGAATGCTAAAGCGGAGTCGGAAGACGTTCTAGTTTAGTACCACCTCTCGCAACGCTGACTCTATGTACGCCGCAGTCAAAGTGTTAAAATTTTAATAGCTGAAATTTTTAACTAGTAATATCTATTACCCGCACCCGTAGTATTCGATCGTTACTTAGTAAAATGTTTTCTTTCCACTCATTGCATTAGCAATTTAAGATCTCAGCTGGACGTAGGCTGCATCTAGACAGTAGAGTTTTCTGTAGGCTTGGCTGTGCGTGTTGGTATAGACGATACACATAGGTGGAGGAAGTGATTTTTTGGATTTTATCATGAAAACAATCAACTCTTTACAACTCGACATTTTTCTCGAAGTAACTCTATATATCAATCAATTGACGCTTATTTAAGGTACCGTAGTCGCGTCCTACGCAAAATCTAGGAGACATTTCTAAATAGGCGATAAAATAGTATATTGTCGAATAGACTAGTGATTTCTTTGTATTTCATTATATATTTTTTCCTTATACGTTCTTCAAATAAGATCGCTAAACACGTTTACATCATCATTTTTGCTTATAAATATTTCCTGTAGGTATGCAAATATGGCTGGGAACAGGAGGGTGTTTTATAAAACCTGGGCAAGATGTTGGCGCATGCGCCTGGATCCATTTCAAACCGAGCGTAAAACGTTGATTTGTGATTGATTTATTTAATCTCGCAAACATTTAAATTGTTTCCAATTGATACATCTGTCTTTCTACATCATTAAAATGTAGTTCACTGAGTAAAATCATATTATTCGCCTATTATAATTAACGTTTAAATATTCCTAAATGTTATAAATTAACTATACACAAATATTGTCGAAGTTACAATTTTATATCATAATCTCTCATAATTGAGTATCATAATCTCGAGCGATGGTTATAGTTTTTGATTCAGCAAAGTGAAATAAGATTTCTGTGTTTTGATGATGCGATCATTTTCTTCAATCCATTGTAGATATAAGTAATAAAAATAGCGTTAGAATGAAACTAGAGTTAGAATGGAAATAACGTTATAACAACATTGTATGTTGTCTCCACCCCCACACGTAGCCTACGCAGTGGGGCCCCAACCCCCAGAACCACGCGAACGTTTGGCAACCGCAGTTTTGCGCCACGAATTTCTGGGTAAGATCGTATTTACGTTTCAATGTTCAACACAGAAATGAAAATATTCGTATTTATAACAATGCCGTACTATGTGTTATAAAGTTATCTATCGTGCACGTAGATTAGTCAAAAATAATGTCCTTCTAATCGCTCCTACAATATTCCACGAAGCAACAAGCCAGTCTCGTAAGGAAAATATCGATGGTTTGATTTCATTCCGAAAATAACTCGTGTCACTTCATTAGTCTCGAATTTTGACAAACTCTAAATTTGGATTTCATTCGATGGAATCGTCAATGACTGAATAAATGAAAAAAATAATTCCTAAAGCTTGAAGAAGATAGTGTATTGATTGGATCATGTTGTCAGAATAAATTAGATACTCGAAAAATATATAAATATTAGGGATATTGTCTGCATAGAAATTCGTATATTAGAGGTACATTATTGCGATATATATGTTTGTTAGTTATATTTTGTACATTACATCCATTGAAGTATCGTTTTCTTTGGTGATCGTACGTCTATGCGCATCGCACGGCCGCTTAGAAAAATATCCCAAAAAAGCTATTGTATGTCCGCTGACCCGCGGTCGCGGATGACGTCATCGTAATAGGCGCGGACGTTGCGAGTGGCATGAACGTCTTGATTGTGATGATTGTGATGACGTCATTCTGCTACAAGAGGGGCGATCTTGATCTTTTGGCGTAAGGTGCGAGCGGTGCGCATGGGTGTACGAAAACATAGCGTATGCGATGTCAGCGATGCATGCCGAGCGTATAGTTGTTCGAGCTATAATGTTGTATTTGATATTTGTGCTTTTTTGAAGTTCTAGATTCAATTTACAAATCTACCGGTTCTTCTTTTATGATTTGAATCCAATGGCCCTGCTAAATCTATGCGTTAAAATCTCCTAATCTACGTTAAGGTTGTGACTTGACGAAATGATTTTTTATCGTGCATTATTTTTCGAAAATTATATTACCTTTTTTTAAGTCAAAATTTATTATTTTAAGTTTGTATATTTTTGAGACTTATACTTGAGAACATATGTAATGTAATAGAAAAAAGATTCTAATTCTCATTTCAGAATTTTATTCTATTGATTTTCTTTTTAATTTTTAAACGGTTCATTTTAATATGTACTGGGTATTTACGATTAACGAATTGATTTTTGAAATCGGCAATCAAAAATCAAAAATCGTTATGCGCGAGTGTCCTGTACAAATTAAATGTGTAAATTCAGCGGGGACATTAGTTTAAAATCATATTCAACTTGATTGTCGTACATTCGTATATATCGTAAACATTTTAGTCACAATCCTAATATGTAAAGTGTGCCACAAGTGACTTGTTGTGCCGAGGGGTGGGTCTACGAACCTGCTGCGCGCATGCGCGGGCCCGGCCACGCGGTACACACGCATGCTCCCACTGTACACAATATTCGCGATCAATCGCGCGCCCCACTTTGCCGATTACAATGAACTACAGCTACGAATTAGATCTATTTATGTATTTTTTTTATTTTACTAATAGTATAGTAGTAGCCAGTAGTTGTAGGAATAATAGCTATTAATAAGTTATTTTGTTTGCGAAGTTCAATATGTGTTGCATTGATAATATCTATGCTTGTCTCGAAATTTGATGTCGATTTTATAACTTTGGTCAGTATTGCAGAATTTGCAGAATAAATTGATAGAATTTCTATAATTCATAATTAACTGGTACATACTATCATCAAGGTTTATCTTCTCGGAAACCGATTTTTTTTTATTGTGATAGAGTAAGAAACGGACATGCAGGCCACCTGATGTTAAGTGGTCACTGCAGCCCATGGACAAC
>DWON01001628.1:0-23622 GCA_018251015.1 Phocides pigmalion okeechobee
GTGTCTACGAAACTGCTCACGTATGAGCTATGATTGTGAAAACCATCATTTATTGCTTATTTATCGGAATATCATTGTTAACATTAAGATTTAGAGGATATATTTTTATTCCTTATGACTGATATAATATAACATCGTGCCAGCATCCAAAATTATTTTAGAATGCATAACTAGTGTAGAGAGTGTAGGGTTAATTGTAATGTCAGGTTGATTTAATCCCGGGCACAAATTCACTGGATGCGTAAAGTAGTATCGACATGCCTTGCATCAATTGGATTGACTTTCGGCTCGAATCTGACAAGGCAGATTAATGTTGGACGCATATCAGACTTTAATGAATAAGTACTTATGCCCGTTCGGTCAATACTAAAGAGATAATCAGTACTTTTATACGCTGTTAATTACGAGTGGCGGGAGACTAGTACGTACGTATTTAAAAATTAATATATGATATATAACACTGACAAGGTGAATAGCACTTATCGTATGCTATTTTAGTTAATAGAAGTAGATAGATGCGATTTTTCTCATTGATAATGAAAAATATTCTTTATGTTAGGCTAGGTTTTCTTTTTGTTTACAATGTAATGCACTTAATTTTATTTCAGTCTCGTTGATTGGAAAATGATGGTATTATAACCAAAATATGAGAATCATAGGAGCATAATTGGTGAACAATGTTATGTGTAAAATTTCAAAGCCTTATAAATTTCATATAGATTAAAATAATTCACTTTAAACTTATTTACGGAAATACTAAACCCTAACAAATTACAAATATCGTTGGAAGTCGTACACATGAAAATGAAAACCCATGACACGCGAGTTAGGTGTTTCTGCACCACATAAATATTGGAACTTGTTTCTGTCGACACCCCGGCATAAATTTAATAATTAAATGCAATCTAGCCGTGGGATCGGAGGAATATTCTTTTGATGAAGCCACGCTATTTGTTTGATCAATGAATAATCGACAGAGATGAGGCGAAATAAAAAATAAACCGGCAACACTACACTGCGTGAACTTAATACAATAGAAATAAATAAACCACGCGGTGTAAGCACTGCGCTGAGCCTACACCAAGTACAGTTACACAGATATTTATCGTGATAACATTATCATAAATCATTTGACCTTTTCACATATTAAGGCTTTGTACTAAACTTTTTTTACAAACTTAGCCAGAGCGGAGGTCATAACTTTTACCAGGATAAGCTCTGCGTTGTAGAATTAACGTTAATGCGTTTTGTTTTATTTCTACAACCGCACGAGGTGGTCAAATACGTTATTGACTACAAAGTAATATAAAAACTAATCGCGTCTTAACTGCTAATTACTTTATTACCGATTTTGTTAACATAAAAGTCTATATAATAGTTTTAATAAATGCACTGCTGGACAATGGCTTTTCAGAAATAGCGTATAAATGAATTCGAATTCTTCATAAATAATTAATGTTCATAGTCTATACTAGCTGGTGTCCGCGACTTCGATCACGTGGGTTTGAATTTTTGGATTTCTCAACATGGCAAAAAGTTAAGCTTACTACAAAACAATAGTGAAGACCGCACCGAAATTGTTTAAGTCAATTCTCAGATTTGCGCACACAAAATCACAAACAAACAAAACATCTAATAACAATTATATTGGGTTCTGTGCGTAACAAAGGCTCCTAATAGAAGTTTCTGTGACATAACTATCATGAACAGACAGTAATTAGTCACAATTTTATTATTCGTAATAGATTATATATAATAGATTTAATACCTTTATCGCTTCCTACGATTTCCATGAACAGCAAAATGATGGTTATAGTGGCCTACATGACACAACATACAAAATATTATCTATTTATAAATATATTCCACTCTACTAGAGCCGTGATTGTATATTATAAATTTATGATAAATCTTGGTGTAAAAGTTATTGTCTGTAGATAAATAAAACTTGTCTGATTATTTCTCTCCGCATTAAATTTCTCTCCGAATTAGACTAACGTAAAATCTTTTATACGCTTTTTTACACTCTATGTAAGGGATTGGATATTTTTATACCTCATTTAAACTAACGAATCCGCGGCTACTGCTAATATTGTAATAACTAACATGTATAATTTTATAATTATCTTGTACACAGGAATAGTTGATACACACGTAGAATGCAATAAAAATATCTACGGTATCTTAAGCAAAATTAACTCTAGTACCTAATATCTTAAAATAAATTTACATGCAGATAGAGAAACAAATATAAACTGTTAATTTGTTTATATGCAGTAGCGCTTGTAATTAATGTTTATGTAATTAGATAAAAAGAAAAATATGAAAACAACGCGTTGTAAATGTTCGCTACTAACGAAGTGTTCGAGACGCGCCTCAAGGGCTTGCGTCCGCGAGTGTACACGAATGCGTCTGTCGCGTGGTTACCCGCTATTAAGTGTGTCCAGTGCTTGCTACTAGTCCTGGTAGGTATCCTATAAATTACACGAATTATACGCTGTGGCGGCGGACGCGAGCATGTGATATATTGTGGAATGGCAACCTCGCCGCGGTGTCAGCAGACGCAAAATTATACACCCAACCGCGATGTTTGCGCTCAACATTACTAATGCCCGTATACATGGTGCAATGCCTTTTATTTGTGATTGTTATTTGGTAAATGATAGCCTTCTAGATCTCTAGAAGTTATTGCGCATGGCTAAGCGTTATTTAGAAGGCGAATGCGCCGTTTGATGTTCTCTTCGATAGCAATCACAATTTGTCTATTTTTATCCTTTTTGATGTGAAACATCTATTGACGCCTCGAGGGTAAGACTCATATGGCGGTATTGAGCTCTTGGTCTTCTTTCATACTCGTATTATTTACATTCTGTATGAAACATATGATTATATTCTTATAACATTAAAATATATTAACCTATTTTTAACTCCTACCTACATATTTTTATTTATTTTACCACATTACATAATTATTGACTTTTTAAATTATTAATTATTTTACTAGCCAATATTTTAATGTTTCACCCTGAATTCTTTTTTTATTATTAATGTACACGCGACACGTTTATAGAACTACTTGTTATACCGTTTTTACAGAATGCAAGACACTTAAATCAAAACTAATCCAATCAACCAATCTGAATAGGGCTGAAATCAAAATGTTGTATATAAAGAGTTGTATATAAAAGATACTTCTGACGACTTAAATAGTCGTCTCACTTTTGACTGTAGCCTGCAACTGCAACTCTGTGACCGAAATAGAAGAATTGCTGTACATCAGATGATAATTCTACTATCTGTCATAACATTGTGTATCCATGACGTTAATGAACTCGAGGATCATACGTTCTGCCTTCTGCCATCGTTAGACCACGTATTAATTTTAAAACTAATGTATTTTTATAACCTCGTCTCGAACAAACTTACCGGCTCCTTATAAATTTAGTAACACCATAAATAGCTATTTACCTTTACGATCCTTATATACAATGATTATTGTAGAAGATGATATTCTTAACTGGTTGCGAATCATATGGCGGACCGATACGGTTATTAAAGATATCAATAAATTCAGCGGATGACAACATAATTATAATGAAGGCCTACTAAAACGTCTGCATAATCAAAGAGACCGATAACGGTGGAGGTTCCCTTCTTCCATTAAGTGTAAAGCTGCGTAATCCAATTAAATTGTACATTTAAAATTATATTACATATTCAATCAAAACTGTCATGTAAAAGAGCATTTCATTTTCTAACTTAGTTAGCTTTAAAGGTTCGTATAAACCTTCTACACTGTTTAGTTCAACACACAACTGCTATAAAAAAAGTAAACGGTCTTTATTCATGTTAGTAGAATAACAAACGCGTGCACAGAGCACACGTTAAGTGATTCCTGCAACACTTGGACGTACATATCCAACCTTCAATACGACTAATGTTCATTCTGCCTTACTCAGACTTATTGCTTGCTAACTTTGAAGACTTATACGGTCGCCGTGCTTGTACGTGGAGTCCGCATTTCGCTTCGCCATCACAACAATAAAAGATATACGTAAAGCAATAAATATGAATAGAAAATGATATAAAATCTATAACATTCAATTGTTTTATCATAGCGTTCAAGAACGCTAAAAGAATAACTCTTCAATACAAATTGTATTGAAAAGCACTTATACTAAATACGTAAAAGATATAAAACTATTCGCTGTTAATGAAAAACTCGCTTTAATTTTACATTTTTTATAATAAACAGTGTTTTTCATAATAAAAGTGTTTTATATATACATAATGGGCATACATGATGACAAAAATATTTTAAGTATTGTTGTTCCAACTTGATTGGGTGTTTAAAATATTTCTGGGTTTTCTTTTGTTAATCTAATCAATTTGTTAATTCAGAAAGTTTTTAAATTAATATGTCCTACATTTCTAAAACTACCAAAAGTATTCAATATTATACGATTACATTATTTTATTAATAATTAAATCTTCAACCTATTTCAAAATACATATTTTTGAAATTAGAAGCTCATTGAATTAACACATTAAAAAAGGAAAATATAAAAAAAAAAATATGACTAATAAAATAAATACTTGTATAATATAAGAGATATAATGATTTTATTTTATGTATATAAAATAAAACGATGTCTTATATTAAATTCTGAATATGTTCGATTACAAAATTTTATACCTAATTTAACTCATAAATTAACCGACACATTATGTGCAATTTACGTAAGTATGTGTCGTTCAGCTATTAAATTATGTACAAAGCTATATTCCTAAAAAAACAATATACATAAATTATCGGATACATCATGAACAGTACATAATATTGACGTAGGCATGTGTCGCCCTCTACAGTAATAGCAAAAAAGTTCCAAGTGGTGGTGAAACTTTGTGTCGATTTTAGTTCCGCTTTGATGAGGGTTGTGTGTAGATGCCGTTAGTGAGCTTGTTTAGGGGTTGTTAATTTTTTATCCTGATGACGATAGAGTTTCGTTTGGCGAGTGTTTGCCGCGTAAGTTTACTAGCAATATAACCATTTTTGTTTATAGGTTTAGTTACGGTCTTAGATAGGACTTGTCTGAGGTTGGATAACATGCAAGAGCTGCAGCAATCACTTAATATTAGATGGTCTGCGATGTCGTATGCAAGTGGCAAGTGTTCTGATATAAAAAGGTAAAAATATTTTTTATGACTGATTTGATTTAAGTATTTCGTTTTCTTTATATCACACACGTTTAATTAAGTATTACATGTAAAACAGGATTAATAAATGACGTTGAAAAAGAAAACAGTATACAAGTATTTTTAAGTTTTGAGTTGTGAATAATATATGTATGTATTTTATTTTCGTATATACTCATTTCAAGTTACAACAAAGTTGGTACATATCTCCCCTGGAGGCTTAGCAAAACGACAAACGCTACCAAGCATTTCTATTTCTACAATGGCCATACGTTCATAGAAAATACAGAATATTACGCTTATCATAGGTGATACTTGAACGCATTTGTATCGCATTTGTCGTACGAAAGGCTAATATTAAATGATTGCAAAGAAAATTGCAAATACCACCCACCAAATGGATAATCCTATAAACCATGTGATATTTGGCTCATATCTGTTTCCGTAATAATTGGTCCAATTTAAGAACAATATTTGACACTAGGACATGTCACCTAAAATGAAACGTTTTCGCCAGATATACGAGTATAAAAATATTATAACTCATATCTCACAAATGTGGATTAGAATTCCATACAAGAGCAAGCTAATTTTCTCACTATATTTTCATTCGCCGTAAAATTATAGCTTCGAATACGCGTATAATTCCGAAAAATCGGGGGCAAACTAGAGATTTGAATTTCGGACCCCCTGTATGGATGCCGGAATCTAACCATCAAACTATTATTGCTTTATAAATAATGTATGTATAATTTATTAATCAGTGCAACAGATGGAAATTTCGTACAGTTTACGTCATTGAAACGATGGTGTTTGATGTGTTCGGAAGGAATGGTGTCGCACGTCGATGGCGCACCTGCTCATAACTTGACGCCACCAGCTTAAGCAACCCACTGAGGGCTACACTTATATTTAGCTCAGACGTGTGTATAAACGCAAATAAACGTACACGTTTTACATAAAATTACTACCATTAAATCGCAAGCAACATCCAACGACGCTTTCCATGTTTGCGCATCTAAATGAAAAACGCATAAGTAAGCCTTTATCATTATTGCGAAACGTATCTCCTATCTACTTAACTCGATAATCCAACACTTTAATTAGACTCAGAATAAAAAGAATCTGGCACTTGAAGGGATCTTAGGCTAGCCTAGGCATCGATGCTGCCACACGCACCTGCCCCGAGGCGGGCAGGCGCAACGCTCCCATTAACCACCCTCGATACCGTGTGGACCACTTGGGCTAGGAATCCGTTGATTATGATGAAGCCGATAAAACGGCCCCTTAATATTACCTACAGACCTTATATGTAAATAATTCTAATTAAGCTAAAAGCGTACATAGATATGTCTCATAAGCAAAACTAGACATCGTTATATTATATTGGCATACTCATGGATCGATACACTTGTCGGGGTTAAAATGCGACAGGTATGTTTTCTAGGAACACCTACCATAATTACATAAAAAAATAAAACAGGGCCATTAATAACACAATAACGTCGTCGACCCGTTTACAGCGTCTATTCTGCTTAACGACTTCTAAATAGACGATACGAGCAGATCTCGTCTTCCGAACAAGGTAATGGACAGGATAATTATGCGCAACAACGTGCAACAATAGCGGCGCGAGCTTCTCGCTGGCTCTATGGCATAATAAGTGCCGGCGTATTTTGATCAGCGCGCAACAAGTAGCAGAGCGGGCGGGGGGAGGCGGCGGCCCGTGCGTGTGCGCGCGCCTGGCACGCGCCCCACCGCCGCCGCTCGCGCGCTACTTAGTGACGGGGGTGCGCGCCACCTCCGCCAATCCACCGGCAACCTCCGCGGCACGCACTCGTGCGCTCCACTTGACCTACTCTCGATAGATTTGCTCTCGCGATGCCGATGGCGGCGATACAAACTTACCAAAATCTCGGCGTTAATCAGAAGCTTGTACAGCTTCAATCACCTGCACCGAGGAGGCTGGCACCTGCGCCTGTCGATCCGGCTCGTTGTAAAAAGAGATCTTATCTTCACCAGCCGTACCCGACTCAACCGGCTTCCGTGGCCAGAAGAAATGCTCGCGAACGAAATAGAGTGAAGCAAGTTAATAATGGATTCGCAGCTCTTCGGCAGCACATCCCTTCGGCTGTAACAGCGGCCTTGGCGGGCGGCCGAGGGTCTTCGCGTAAATTGAGCAAGGTGGACACTTTGCGACTTGCTGTGGAATATATTAAAAGTTTAAAACGTCTGTTAGAGGAAAGTGAGGAAGGATGTTCCGAAACGCAGATTGGTTTAAGCCTGAACTCATCAGGTCCTCAAACCCCGCCATCATCAGAAGAATCTCATTCACCTGCACCTTCTTTAATATCTGAAAGTTCCGCGGGACCCAATTGTCATGATGCTTATGACTCCTACGAGCCTATGAGCCCAGAAGATGAAGAGCTACTTGACGTTATATCGTGGTGGCAACAACAGTGATTACTGGTAAGTTATTTTTCGCACTTTTTACCCTTTTTCGCAGTTTGTTAAAATGGTCTCTTTTAATATATTTAATTATATTAAAATAGTTTGACTAATGTATATAATGTAAATGGTAATATTATTTTTTCTGAAATTTTAACTTTAAATGAAATGATTATAAATAGATAAGGTGAATTCAAAAAAGTGGATAAGATAGTATTACATTTTGTGAATGAATCCTTGATGTGTTAAGTGTGCTTCGGGGTCTGATAAATATAAACTCTTATCACAAGTTTACTTTTCCGGCGAGACGTTGATAAATCGTGGACCAAAAAGCCTACATTTAAAATATGCTTTATTTCAAGGGTAAATTGCAGGTAGAATATACTAAAAAAGTTTCATAAAGCCTGTTAGTCACGGTTGCCTACCGGGTCAGGTCTACGCTTTTATATTGCACATTCAGAAAGATTTAAGATCGTCTTTGATGCGAGCCAAAAGGTAAACATCTCATGCACTATTATGGTCGCCCAGTGAACCGTCTTCGCATAGACTTGATCTTTTATTGTCGGATCACAATAATACAATAGTGTCTCCGACAAAAGCGAATTTTAAGATACGTCATTTTATAAAAACTAGTTGGCGAGGTAGAATTTTTGTTGACGATTGCGTGTATAAATTTAGAACTTCTAGCAAAAAATAGACTTAATAGGTTAGATGGCACCCGCATTCTCCCTTCTTATTTCAATAGCCGATCGGCAATTACTTCTAACAATCTTGCGGTTCGCCCCGCATGCAGCGGGAAGATTGCACGTAAAAAGTGCTGTATTCTAATAACAAGTGGTCATAAAAGATTGCTCTGATTCGCAACAAGTGAAAACAGGTTTTACACTTTGTAGATATATTATAAACAAGCATGGTGTATCCGGTCAGTGGGAGATGTCGACACGCAAATTTCACCATATGGTCCGTGTCCATAGATAAATATGATCCGGTAGCGCCTACACAAGAGTCCGAAATTAAATCTCGCAAAAAACACTTGCGCTTACGCCCATTAATTTATTGTACCGGAAGACGAAATCTCGAGAGGAAATAGAAGGGCGGCGAGCGAAGCACACGTGTTACAATATTTGCTAAACGCTGAGCAAACATCTGGTGATATCTATCCACATTTCATCGTCACACGTATGTTATATATGTAGGTACCTACACTTGCTACGACTCGGTGAACTTAAAAATCTGGTTCTGCGCCTTTACCGCGAAACATGAGTTAATCCTGAGTAACTTGATTAACGTTTTTTTTTTCTTTTACAGGTACCGTGCTTTACGGAGATCAAAGTGCGGCCATTAAGCGGCTCGTTGATTGTGAAAAAACGAGTATTCGTCTCAAGAAGGACCCGAACGCTGTTGGAGCGCGAGGGACTCGAAGGGAACCTCTAATTAAGCGCAATCAGTATATTCCTAATGAGAGGGGATAATGGTGGACTATAACGACCCCATCGATGCATTCCGCCGAGCGACTGAACAACGACCGAATACTCCGTTTGCATTTCGTAAATCGATGGAATAGCATTACCAAGACTGAAACGATCATTTATTGTTCCATACATAAGCATTTAGTAATATCGTAAAAGACTCGAAACATCGCTGTGCCTTAGTGTAGCCTTACATAATTATAACTTCCAGTAAGACTTAGTTGAAGATTTAAATTTTAATATTGTTATCTAGTCATTAGATTTAAGTATAGATATATTTTGTACAGACTTTAATTGAGTAAGTGCATTGGGATGTGCATGGGAATTGACTATGATTCTCGATTTCGAGTTGCTAGATTTCGTTGGTTAGTTAATCCTGTTATTGTAAATTGTTATTTGAGACAAAGACTTAATGTACATAGATAATTTTAGTACCCTAAGAAAGATTCCTAATAATTTAAGACATTTATAGAAATTATTGTTAAAATTCAAGACAATACCACCAATAATAACCAACCAGTTGGGTTGTTTATGTAAGTAAATATTATAAAAATACTTCAAAGAAAACCTGTGTTTATTTTAAATACCCAATGTAATATGTCGAACTAATAAACATTTTTACATTCGAGAAAAAATAAAATATGAGACAAAAGTCCTGATTCGGGTTCTAATCGTAAGCAAGCACTTCACATTTTTTGGAAGACACATACTTATTATACATATATTTTATTTAATTCTTATAAGCAAAGCTTGTAGACCTTATCTTTTATTATTTAAGCAGAGTAATGGATGTTGATTCAACTAGTTAAAAATCTTCGTTTTATTACTGTTAATATTTCTAACTAAAATTTATTCTTTAATATATTGATTTTATAATATTATTAAAAAAAACAACGCTTCCTACATTCATACCGCTACAATAAAATTACCTTGAAGTGTTTTTCATGAAAATAAATAATGATGAATACCCAGATCCAAAACGAAATTCTAAATACATCATTCACATAGACCTCACTGACCACGAATCAGACCCGGGTATTGCTGTAAACGTTAGAACAAAATAATATAAAAATGGTTTATATAGCTAAAGTATACTTTAATGAAATTCATAAATATTTTATTTCATTACAACATTTAATTTTAAATGATTGCCAAATCTGTTTTGTACATGATAATAGTTCCATTTATCTTGTCAACTTATTATATTTGAGAAACAAAAATGTACTGTAAATCTATCGTACACAATAACAAAAATTTGCGTTGCTACCTTATATCAATACAACAATCTAATATTTTATGAAGAATTTTATTATATAACAGGTACTCACGATTAACGCTTTTTTAGTTGCCGATATTTCTAACCAGTTGTATGAGGCGTGGTCACGGCGAAATGTATAAACTCCGCCATGACATTATTTAAAATCGTATACTTTTATAAAGAAATTCGTAGCAAAAGTTCTTTGTCACATCTGCCTAAAAAATCTTCTAAAGTGTTGGTAGAGCCATTAAAAATTGTTAAACTACCTTATTTAAGTAAAAATATTTTGATTTGATTAGTTTACATAGGTCCTACGACCCATTTTACGTTGAGACATTTTATGATTACTTCAAAAGGTAGGGTAACCGGAACCTGGATTTCTGAGCTGCTAAATTAAAATAACAAAAGGTTCTTTTCTACACGTGCCTCAGCTCGGATTGCACTGCAAAATGAAAATAATAACAAGCGAAATACCAAAATAGGGGTCCTAAAGATCTTGATGCATTTAATTTGAAAAAGACAATCTGTATTGCAAAGGATCACGTTTGGCCGCGCCCCACGAAATCAAGTTGCAATAGTAATTTTTGATAATGGAAGGGAAGCTCCAGCCATTATGGGTGGATATTTCCGTCGGTGTTATTAATTGTTTGAACTTGTTATCGTTGTTCGGAACGGGACGAACTAGATGCGACGGATGTAAGGCACACCTGTGGATATTCGCGAATCGTTTTGTCAAGGCTATAGAGTGCTCATTAATTCTCTTTATATTAATCGTCGGTTAGTATGCGACGCTGCATCCGTTTGTAACAAAACAACTTTTTTAGCCATACTGGAGATAACTAGTTGATTATGCGGTATTAATATTCAACAGTCAGCTTAAGGTGATTATTTGACACAGGTATCGGATATAGCGCGTACTGAGTTTAAAGCAAGTGACATGTTGGTCATAGATCATGCATTAGGTAATATAATTATATAGACCACTTTAAATATGTTGAGAAATATGTGACCAGACACATAAATTGGAAACAAAATTTACTAAAACCAAAATCTGTGATAGAATAATGTGTTCCTATTTATAATATCATTAAACAAAGTTTTAGTAATATAGCTACATAATGTATTGTGTTTTAAGTTTCACTCAGTGGGGAAAGACTTATGCTAAACAATGAAACATTAAAACTCACAACAATTCCTACTAATGTAATTTTAAGGCCGAAATAACAATATTATTGAAATCAAACATAGACAAGTGCACTACAGAGAAAATAATCAACACGCTAGACGAGTTTGTTAATAACCGAACTAGATAACTAATGGAAAGCTTGTCGGAAAACAGCTTTGTAATTCGGCGATGGCGCTTTTGTAGGGTATCCCTATATTTAATAACGTACTACCGTCTAGTCGGGACGTTATCGAAAATATTCTTGTGTCTAAGCACGTGAGATTCCTGCGTCATTTTCACGCTTCATTATTCTTGTAATATTCTCGTAATAAATATATAGACTACCTGATGCAAAGTCTTCACAGCCATCACGGATATATAGACAACGTCATATAGAACAAGATATTCACTCGAAGTCGTTCACAGATGCTTCGTTGCCCCTGAAAACTAAAATGACCTTATATTCTACTCTTCACAATAATTATGGTAACAGGCATAATAGCTTTAATACAAAATACAAAATATTCGGTTATTACTGATATAATTCGTATACTAGGACAGTTGCCTTACGGGTACCATTTTAGTAACAGTACCTTCTGCACTAAGCATGACCGGTATTACTATACTACCAAAATATTGTGTTTTGATATTTTTGTTCTAAGCAATGTGAAGGCCAGATTTAGTACGCAGTGCACATTTTTTGGTCATTTTTGTGATTACTCGGACGACACGGCACGCGACTGTCGTGCGTCACTTTAATATCACCGCACGTATCAAGCAGAAATTATTATTACAATTAACTTCATAGCAATATCAATCGTAGTGTTTCATGATTATGATGATGATGTTTGATATCTAATTTGTAATATATTCACAACGTGCTCAACGTAAGAACGAAAATGAAAAAAAAAACATACAACCAACATATCTTGGGCCGAACTAAATCCACATCTAGGCATTTTTTCTGTCTTTTGTACAAATAGGTATATGGCAATTTTCATTAACTATAGTAAATTATATTTCGGTCATTATTAATGGGTATTTTTGCACTTGCCGGCATAGCCCCGATATGGCACGACATCGGTTCGGCATCTACGTCGCACTATGTATTTCTAACGGGCGACGTTTCAGATTAAAAAGGCTCACGTACTTTTGCGATTGACATAATTATATAACAAGCATACACATATATATTTTTGGCAGCCAGTTAAGATCACGAGAATCTACGCTCTGCATTTGGTGATAACACTTACAGGAGTCTCATCATAAATAAAAAAACTACAGTAAATATTCTAATTTTTACCACTGGTGCCGTGACTTACAATCTTAAACTACATTTTTAATTTGTATTTTAGACGTAACGTCTTATAAATCGATGAACACCAGCAGCACGCAAGGAAAAGTATCACGTTCCGCCTGAACCGAACGTGAAAGCTAAAGCGCGGAACCAGCGATAGAGAGGCACGATCGACCTCAGCGTTCGATCCTATCCTTAACAGACTAACGCAGATTGGAGGATCTTACATATCACACATGTATATAAGTTGTAAATAAATTGTTAATTGCTAAGTAAAAATATATTTGAATTTGACTCAGTTAAATCGGGGATAATAATTCTGTTAAATTTATGAAAGTATGAATTTTTTCATTAATCTTTCCTTATGACGTTACCACGTAAAATTATCGTCCTTAAACCGACTTTACAGACAACCATGTTTTTTTGTATAGGTATTTTCATAATTCAAAGCATCGTGTGGTACCCCTAGTAGGGCAGGTTGTTCACACACACACACACACACACACACGCACAAGAAGATCAAGTTTCAGAAATTTATTATTTTATTACTTTTAAGTTATTTTCACTGTCCTTGTTTCATATAAATTTGAAACGTCGCTAACGTCAAACATCATGATCTACTTTCCATGTCACAATTGCTAATTTATATTATAGCCCATAGATACCCCTGGGAGTCAGTTGTCTATATTACAGGCTGACGCCTAGTTTAGACAGCTAAAGATCATAATGTCCTAATCAGTTATAATAAAATTAAATGCCATGTATATACCTTGTATAGTTAGCTGTTGGTGGTGAATAAATAAATATTATTATTATTATTATCTCTATAGGTATGTCCATAATCCAAAGCGTCGTGTGGTAGCCCTAGTAGGGCAGGTTGTTCGGTCACCATCGGGGCCGCTCGTGCGACCAGGCACGCGACGGTCGCGCGCCGCAGCTGCTTCACCTGACCACTTGCGCAGAACCGATTGCTGTCGCAATAAAAAATTCAAAGCGCATGATTAGATTTCGGAAGTTCGGTAATGAGATGTTAAAATTTTATCAGTTGAGAAATTCAATTAAATTTAAAGACTTTTATTTAAATTTAGCTGATTATCAAAATGTTTTTAATAAGGGGAATCTTGGCCTGGAAAAGTCATTAAGCCTTTTCTAAGACATTACAGTACTGTCATAACTATTTTATAGAGATAAGCTGTAAAAACTTTTTAAAAATAATTCTGTATATAATTTTGAATTTTTAAAGTCAATTAAAATGATAATATAGTAGTATAATATTTCTTTCTTATCGGGAAACGACTCTTTATTTATTTTATAGCTATGGAATAAACCCACTAACATTACTTGTAGTAAACAAAATACTGATATGTCTGGAAAACCTAATAAACACGAAGGCTAAAAATAACAAGATAAGGTCTAAATTACTTTTTGAAACCAGTCTCCACTTGGATATAAATAAAAGCCGGAAAAAATTTCGTACACATGAAATATTAAGCCAATTGGTTATTTTGTACCAACACAAGTGCACCCGACAACCCGTGTCCTTGGCCGCTTGTGTACAGTTGCCGCCAATAAGCGTGTGACCTAAATCCTTCGACGCAGGCGCATGCATGTCGTTATTTTTAAGTATCGAATAAGTTCAAGTGCCATGAAAGAGCCAAAAGCAACAAACAAAAAACGGCAGTCTGTTTCTAAGAGTCCTTTATTTGTTCAAAGCATACACATTTGAACAGATTCTATAGGCCGTTAACTGTGAGTTATACAATGCTAAATAAAGATAGTCTAATGTCCACGTACAAATGTTTCATTTATTGGGCCGTTTCATTAATCAGGCGGCGTTGCGGTGTCTTAAAAGCCACTGTAATAAACCTCATTAATAGCCTTTAATGAATTAGATATTGATAAAACCTTTCGTCTTTTTAAAATAACTAAAATAGCTTCCAAATTCTTTAACAGGTAAAAATTGTACCGTTGTTTGTGACATAACAGTGCGGCAGGTTGACAGGACCTACTAAACTATTCTCTTAATTGCGACACCCAAATATTTAGAATTTTTCCTATTTTAAAGTAAAGGTTAGAAATATATATTCCTTTCAGTATGTAGTTAATAACAAGAATCTTAATAGTAACAAAGCGACATAATTATGTGCTATTTCAATAACTTGAACTTGTTAAGTTAATAAAGATATCATAGTACGTGATTTAGATGCAGATTTTTCTTGAATATATAGAAAGTCATTGACGTGTAATTATTGTTTTATTTTATGTTGTAACTGTTATATCATTATTAAAAACAAACTTTGCTCTAGACAGACACTTTTTTCAGACAATGATTAAATTTGTATGACATAGCAATCTGTTTTGTCACACAATTTTATATCAAAATATAGTTACAATTCAATTTCATATTTTGTCACACTATACATAGCAGCTTTTATTATTGTTAATGCAATTCGATCTACACATTTTAAAATATTGTAATAAATTTGATTTAATATTTTGTTTTGTCGATTATATCTTTTATTTACTTTATTATTTCTCAAATTTATTCGTATTAATATATTTGTGTGTATCTTAATGAAATATTTTAACAATTTATTACTGACCACTTTTTTGCGTACTCGTTACTTATTTTAAATATTTCTTTCAGGAATAAATGTATTAAAGCAGAATTTGAGGCAGACCATTTTATTGTCCGTCCTGCCTCATCGCAATCACGTTATCGGCATTGCTCAAAGGAGCGTCGTTGTGTCGCGCTATTCAAATAATTAGGGTCCCTACAACCTCTGCGCCAATCGAATTAAACCACATAAAACCATGGACCCAGTCACCACAAAAACGGGCACTGATGGTTGATACAACTGTCCGTAACTGACGCACGTATATTTATACATTCTCAGTACCGCTGTACGTTTTTGTCGAAGTATATTTGCTAATTCTTAATGTTGGTTTTGTGTTTTGAATTGCGCCAACTGTATTATGTATGTGATGTTTATTTACACGTGTACCAAATGCATTATGTATAAATTAAGTACATAAAACAATCACATATTTTATTATTGAAGATGAAACATTATGACACACCATCTTAACACATATGTGACCCCCATGAGTACAATTGTATGTATGTTAGCTGTTAAGCTACTATTTTAAGGAATTTTAGGGATAAGTTTCTGCCGACAAATAAGGTGGAGCTAGAATATTCCCCACCATGTGGTTCTATTGCGTATTCACGAAATATATAAAAGTCTTTAAATTACTGTAGGTAACATATCCTTCAATATTATGCTCTAGCTCGACCTTACTTCATTATTGATATTGGAGTATGAGTTTTTCTTCATTTATTTATTGAAATAAAACTAAATTAATTATGGATGTTTTGGCTTATATATTAATTGCGTAAAAAAGATGTTTCAGCTATATGATTTATTCTAAAACTAGCAATAACCATAAAATTATGCACTGAGAAAATTCTCATATTTTTAATATATGTGATGACATATATACGATCATAATAATGTTTATATTTATCATATTTTTTATAAATGTCATGAATGAATTCATTTAGATGATTCATGTAACTTTTATTCATATATATATGAAGATAAAATAGTTATCTTAACACTATTACGGCCACAACTTACAAAATTAACGTAAAGTGTGTCAAATCTACTTATATTTATAATTTGCAAAATTAATTTTATTACATTAAACAAAATCACATGAATATTTCCTATGGTACGACGTATTTTTCATTATGATTTTTCCAAAATAACCATGATTAAAACCTTTTAAAGATATTCAAAACAATAGTTACAAAAGTAAAGAGAATATTAATTCTAATATCTTGCATTTTACTCTAAATCCTTAATGCAGTTCAATGAAATGTTTATAATTTTCGTGACACTCAAATAACTTATAAAAGTATTACACGAAAAGCGAAAATCATCAATATAAAAAACCCGTGCAATGTTTAACGACATTCCTTAACTTGTTTATCCCATTCCGTCCATAGCCGTCCCAAATTTTGAATGGATTACCTATACATGCCACTATAAGCACATAGTGTTCGAATGGTAAGTTGGCCTGCCTTGTCATATCAACAATGAAGTTCATCGACCTAAACAGGTGGTGAGTGACAGCAGATTTTATAACTTATCAATAAGCGGAAGAAATTTCTATCAGCGATAGTGTCTACATTACTGACCTTACATAATGCGTCTTAGATTACATTACCATTCGAGCCACAATCGCTTTAATTTTACTAAGATCTACAACAATGCAGCTGTCGAGGAGATTGACGAAGACCTTATAATATGTGATAAATATAGACTCAGAGTAAATCTTAATACCGCTTAATTTTGTAAGCTTTACGTTGAAAGTTATAAAATTGAGACTTATAAAATCATTTTGCTATTGTATCATGACCAGACATTAATATTATAATGTCAATAAATACATAAAAGACAGTAACTTACATAGTAACAATAATATTATACTAGAAACCACTTAAGTAATTTAATGGATAAAGCTATAATACATGGATTAGTAATCTACATAGCTTATACCAATTAATGTATACATAGTTATATTTTCCTTATTAAAATACAAAAGAAATATCGAAGGGAAACTGTATCAATACGTGCAAGAGATATATTACCTATAGTAATTTAAAGACTTTAATATATTTCATGAATACGCAATAGAACCGCATGGTGGGGAATGCTCTATCTCCACCTTAGTGGTGGGCAGAAACTTATCCCTAGTAATTTATAAAATAGTAGCTTAACAGCTAACATACCTAGTAATAAAAGAAAAATAGAGTAGGTATTACAATAAAATCGGTATACAAAATGGTAAACGTTAGCATTTAACACAAATATACTCAAACGGTAATTAAGTTTTTCTGATATCTATAAAGTTTACCCGGACAGAGAAATCTCTTCGTTCGTCTCTACGCCATGTCACTCAGTTTCGCTCTAATGAAGGTGAATTCAAAAAACTGTACTCGCCCCCGGTGGTCCGACACTGTCACAACCAGTGCAGCCGCGTCATTATGCAAGTTATAGAGTGAATCACTTCCCATGGCCCATGGATGACATGATTCGAGTACGTGACGGAAATTGGACTAACAAGAAATCTGACAGGACTAAGATCAAAGAGATATAATGGTCTATCGTGGCAGTTTGCTACGCATGTAAGCTAAGTTATCGCTTTTACCTTAGACATGTGTACTAATTTGCAGCAATGTTCAAAAGGCAACTCAAAGAAGAACAGTTATCTCTCTCTGTCTTAAATAGTGCGTAATTATATTCTGTATTAATTGGTCTATTGCTTTGTTATTTATTTATGGTTATGGTGTTTACATATTTGTATGTTATTATTATATTTCCATTTATTATGTCTTTCCTTATTGCTATGATATGATTTTAATGAGTATGGTTAAAAAATTGACACTATGCAATAAAACTGTAGCATAGTCAAATTATGTAGAATCGTTTTCTGCCAGTATTAAAGACTAGAAGAGACTAAAAATAAGAAACAATTAAGGTTGAATATATGCAGTAAATAGTATTTTTTTCCACGGATTTATAATTTTATCCCATATCCAATCTCATAGAGCTATCTTAATTATTGTCATGAGTAAAATGTTTTAATTTCTGATTAATAGGTAATTCTACAGTTACATGAAACGCATTTGAACAAAATCTATAAGCACGCTAAAAAGTGGATACATAGATTTAATATTCAAATTACAGCGGCACAAGAAACGCAAAAACAGCTAACCGCTGAAGTAAAAATAAAATTCAATGCAGTACTCATGTGCTGTATAAGTGGATATAATTTTAAAATTAAAATACAAAGTTGACAACACGCAAACAAGTTACATTTTTTGCATATTGTAACAGTAAAGCGAAGAAGGCTTTAAGTAACTCACTTGATTTTAATAGGCTTCTCGTTTTCATAAATAAATCCGTATTTCCAATGCCACATTTCTAAAAACTTACGTAAGATGAAGGTAAAGTAATAAAGGAAATAATTAATAACTAAATTAGTAACTCAACATCTGCCGGTCGTAATCTTCACCTGTGTTCCAAAATTTCCGTAACCAAATTTTATTTTGTAAAACGTGTCATACACGCTTCCGACTAATAACCGCGAATCAATGTATTCTTCACGGCTAATATCACGTCGGTGCTTATTTAGTGTGCAAACCGAAATTTGCTAATAGCATTCCGCCAGTTCGTTGAGTGTTGTATGAAGCCGGTACAATATTTAAAGGGGCATTAAACGCTAACGCGATGGTAGCCGGTCATTAGAGCCGCGCCGCCCAGAAGTCTGGCCTTTTGCGATGAAATGACTGATTACCGACCAATATCAGATACCAAGTAATAGTAGTGCACGAAGGTTTTCCGTAATCATGCAACTCGTAAGTATTCAAAAGCAAAAAACATTAACGCATACCCGAACGGGTCTATATATTACTAGGACATTCTCACAGTACTAATCAAAGCTATTATCATGATAAAGTACTTTGTAATCATAGAATCAGACCGCATTTATCAGATACTAACGAACCGATAAATTGATCACGACAGATAAAACCATTCACAAACAAGTAACATTACAAAAATATCTGTCCCAGGGTAATTTGTTAATGCTCGCCTTAAAAAGGTAGCGCCCCGTCGTAACTCGATTCACTTATTTTAATTTGTAAATGTCTCTGGATTTTAAATTCTATAATGAGATACCATTTAGCTACGTTGAGATAGTGGACAGATTTCACTAATTCAGAGCTTTGTTTATTTATATTATGTTCTGCTCCAACAAAGTAACCTTTATCTTCCGTGCAATACTCATAAACTTTTAGCTTATGATGTGCCTTTTAGGTAGTGCATAGTTATGTTTATTTAAAAAAGTAATTGAACTTACAATGTTATAAACACGCTTGATGCCGTGCATAGTTTTTGTGATATTCTGGTGATAATCTTCATTTGGTGCTTCAGTGATTTTTGTGCTTTTAGATTGACCGACGGCAGTAATGCAATTATGAGTCATCCATCTAGATTATGATGGGATCTATTCAATGTCATTGACATTGAGAATCTAGCTATTATTGAGTAATAGGTCATCGGCTTAGTTCAACCGCATCAATTTTCTGTACGACTGCTCAAATTAAGGTAAGGCACGAGTCATCGCCATTGAACTGAAACTATGTTTCTTAAAACACAATTTAGAGAAGATCGACTAGAACATAGATCCTTTAAACAAAGAGGTTTATTTAAAAGTTTTAAATGTGAAATAAAATGAGCGCAAATAAATGAAACGATAAAAATGCCGTCAGTAGCCACCTTTACAGTGATTAGGGGTTGCAAGTGCGTAGCTGCGTAGTTCCGGTGTCGATTTGTGCCCACCACCGATACAAATCCGCGAATCACCTTTATGAGATGTTCGCACGCAATCGAACTGCACTTCAATTCGCACCATCAGAAGCTAATAACCTTCGATTAAATCGATTGAGCTTGTATTCCTTAGCAAATTAGCAAAAAGTACGAGGTAAAGAAATAATTGAGATATTTAGATTCTTATATACCGAATATAAATATAAATAAGTATGAAGTAGAGGGCGTTAGTGGGAGGGGACATGACAGCATACAGAGAGCGTCATTCCACTAACTGTCACGCTGTCACACTGTCACAGACGATTTCATCTTACGATATGACACATCTAAAACTACGTACATCCGTAAATATTGCAATTAATCCGAGAGAAAAATAAGAAACTGTATGACGAGGTGTATTTTGCATTTTTATTACACTTGTAAAGTAAAATAATAGTAATACTATTATAATCTAGAAGGTAGCTTAATGTCTTAATTATTGAATGAGGCGTGACGTTGATAATGGTTAAAATAATAAGTGTCGTTAAGGTAGTGTCCGCTACGAGCCAACCATAAATAATGAAGTGTAAAGTCATCTGAGGCGCTTAATGACCGGTAGTTGCATAACGAATTAGACAATCAGAACCGGGATTTCAAAGAATAAGATGACGTTGAAACTTAAGATGTAGGTATAGTAAAAGTATCAATCGCGCAGATACCCTGCATGATGGTAAGTAGTGACTGCCACGCGTGAAGCTACAGTAACCACAATCTGTCGTCTACTCCATATAGAACAAGACTTGCAAAAACCGATCACAGGCTACGCCTTTGTGAGGACTAAAATATCGACATTTGTAAGACGTCACTATTCTAACTAAACGCAAGAATTACTTCACGCGAGAAATACATGTATTTTATATGGCGATAGACAAGGAATAAATAGACTTAAAATCTTAAATGGGATCGGCCACAGACGCGTGTATACTGATAACTGAGTTTTCTTTGAAGTGACTTTCTTACCACAACTCTAAAACTAGAATAACAGCGTTTGAAATTGTTGTTCCAGGAAAGAAATAGGCGCGGGGATAATAACGCCGGTATCGTATCAGGAAAGACTGTACCAAAAATTAAAAATATTTTTATTTCAGAAATTATCACTACGTTTTACAAAATAACATGGAACATATCGTATTAATGACTCAACTGAACATTCATTAATACTCATCACTAATTTTACAGTGTGACAACACATATATGCCTGACAGATCTAAAAGTTATATAAAATCTATATATCCACACTTCCAACGTAATATTCCGACCTATAATCCTTTATATTCCGACCAGAGACCCGTGCTCCGAAGCGGTAATAATGGTTACTGATGAAGTTTACAAAAATATATGTTAATTTTAAATATAAACAGTAAGTAGTCTAATTTAATCATTTATAAAATCCACCTGGGTTGTTCAATTAACTTCCATCTTTTGAACTACCGAAGTGGAGTTAATAATATCGAAATAAAATTAATTTATTATTCATATTACATTATTATTATCACTAATTATTTATTTTTATGGAGGTAATTTTCTTTTAAATTCTAGTAATCATATTACCATTTCAATTTGAAAAAATCTTTAATATGACCGTAGATTATTGTGTGTGTAATTGAATTTGTAGGTGCAAGATCTTTCCGGTGGTCCGCCGCTGGTAGCAGAGATCGCCGTAATGGCGGTGACGAATTGAATCTTCTGCCTACCGCCATCATTCTAATGGATTTATTACTGCCGTTACAAAAAACTATTCGACCCCGCCCGTTAAATAGTGTTAACGAATTTATATTCAATTCTTGACGAGTACACGAATTTGATTGACAGTTATGTTTTTATGATAGGTATAGAAGTTGGCAGGTATTTTAATTATACCTACTTAGAAAGAAAGCTATATATATTATAGATATAGAAATCTTTATACATATGTATTATACAATGAAAATATTAAAACTAAACGGTACACTTTTTGACGGCCTTCAAAAGTTCAAAGATCTCAATATAATAACGCAGTATACAGCACGAGAAACAAGAAGCCGCATTATATTTATTCATTAATATGCAAAATACTTATAACTAATACGTGCAATTGAAACGGCATTATAAAAGCGAAATTGATATTTTTAAGCTCGCAAAGAGAGATGTAAGTTTTAATTATGCCATTATTTTTAATTTACTGTGGACTCTGGGCGAATTTCTCATAAACGCAGCATCATGAGGAGTGACTCGGATGGAAGCGGTCACGCATGCCCTGCGATTAATTCAAGCCAATCAAGGGCTGATTACACGCATTAAACACTCACAAAGCAACGATTGCGACTCCTTTGATCTTAAACTGAGTAATGTGGTGGCGTTTTCTAGCTTTATTAACACTACTACTTGCTAGAAAGTGCTTTTTTACGTAAATTAGCGACTTGAGTGGCGGCCACGCAAAGTTCCAGATTCGATCCTCGACCAAGAGACATATAAATAATGATTTCAGAATTCTGTTTAGATTATGTGTGTTTTTCATCTCGTATTTGTATGTGTTCATGACACTCATTCAAAAATTATCTTAGTGTGTAACTATGAGTGATACAAGTATTTTTGCGTAAACTTATGTAGTTATGTTTTATAATATAAGGGTTTTTCAGGTTTAAATTCACAGCTGTTTCAATATAAATAAATGATGGGCACGCGCTTAAAAGTTTAATCGTGTATCAATTTGTCGCATCACAATCATATGTAGGCTATATAAATATGTATATGTGAGAGAAAAATATCAAATACCATGTATGCGATTTGATATATACATAGTTTAGTACTCTTGGAGAATAAGATGATCACGTGGCTCATAAATATAGCTGGCAACTATACATCTCCAACAGAAACACAAGAGCGGCTTCATGGATTATGTACCCGTCGAACTACAGTTCTACCAGCCAGCAGTTACTATTACAAAGTTACACATCATTTATTGAAACTATAATCTGTATAATAGGAGTCGTTTTAAACTTAGTAAAATTCCTGTCGCATAAAAAATGGGTTTAGAGAGAATCTAGATTATTACTATACTACATTATCCAGTGCGTAATCAGCCTAATGTTCTGTCAGTACGGTGGCAATGCGCCTTAAGCGGCGTAAATAGATGCCCTCCTCGGGGGAATACTTACAGGGTTTCTGTATAAATCTGTCATTACAGGCCATTAAGACCTTTGGAGTACGTAGCGGGTCCTAGAACTATACTTAGATCCTCTACAAAAGTACTAGATGTTTAGAATATTTCTTCGCCGATAATTCAATTTTAAAATTTAAAGGTGGTAGAGCCGTTAGAGCTCGCCCGGGGCGGTACCACCGCCACCCTCATAACCTGCCGTAAAGCAACA
>DWON01001629.1:0-23620 GCA_018251015.1 Phocides pigmalion okeechobee
CAACCACACCTCCCCAACCGAAACACAGTACATCAAGAACATGTTGCTTTACGGCGGGTTATGAGGGTGGCGGTGGTACCACCCCGGGCGAGCTCTAATGGCTTTAGCACCTTTAAAAAATGTAAATTACGAGATGATTTAAAACTATATGTTAGCTACAGATGTCCACAAGCTGTATAGATTACCACCAGATGGACTATATTTGTTTGTTACTTCTACTTCGTAAAAGATGGGAGAACTATAGTTCGACCGAGGAAGTACAATCACAGCCCTCATAATCCACTGTAAAGTATTACTCGTGTTTCGGTAGGGGAGAACACATTGAAGCGAGGTGACCATCTTAATCCTCAGGAGTAGCAATGTATCTACGTTTGAGCTCAGATAGGATTCCAGTCGTGTTTGTGATACTAACCGTCAGCTGGTTTGCATGCTTGTTTGCTTCTCTTCTGTAATAAAAAGGTCCGCTACATTTATTTAACTGCTGATGTGACCCGTGCCGGGTATTGAACTAGAACCCGTCCCTTTACACAAACGATTCGATTTAAAGAAAAACTGTTGATGCAATCGATTATTACATACAATTTAAGAATAACGTCGTATTATTAAAATCTAAGATTGATTACAAAACTTTCAAGAGGTTTTTTCTTATTTCAGATCGAAAATTGGAGATTAAATGATTTCTGACCAAAATAGATTGTGCGCACCGTCGCACTAAATCACAGGGTATGTGAAAAGTTTACGTTTCAACTTTTTTTGTCACAGCCAGTGATATTCAAAGAATTCTTCCAATTAGAACATCGAAATACATTTTTTAAAACATTCATTTGTTTAAATTAAACATACACATCATCACACGCCTGTCCGTCGGTCTGTTCATGACAAACTCAAAAAGTACTGGGTGGCTTTTCTCACAGTTTTCAACAACAGGTAGGGTGATTCCTGAGGAAGTTTTGGTGTATAATAATTTAAGATTTTTTTGTAAATCAAGCGAGAAATTAAATAGCTAATTTCAGTCGTCGTTCGAAATAGATGTTTCTAATTGTTAGTTTTTGCAACTACGTAATGAGTGGATGCATCTATAAAAGAAAAATAATGTAAGTAAATATATCTATTACCCGAGCAAAGCTGGGGGGGGGGGTCGCTAGTTTGATATAATTATTTCTAAGTTTTTATTTTGTTTCACCTGTCGCACTGTTTCTAATCAAATTTGACCCCCAAGTTTAGTTCTTATGTTAATACTATATTACCTAAATGTTTCTATTTTAAATCTGATATGCTGGGCGCCGCAAAATGGCGTTATATCATTTCCGCACTAACGCCCGTGATATGGATATAATCAAATAAAAGGGTTTGAAGAACGAAACACAATAAGCAAAGTGATATCATTGTAAATTCAACACTGCGGCTGCCGCAAAATAGTCATTATAATTTTCCCACTAGTACCTATGATATGGGAATTAAATGAAAAAACTTAATGATCGAAACACAATAATACTAACATTGCCATGAATTAAAACACGTATTTTGTGTATTTATAATATAATTAGAATTAATGTATGCATGTTTTGTTTACTTCATTTTATCTAAGCTACATGGAATATAATCAATTTAACAACATTTTACAAAGTTTGGAAAGCGCTTGTTTGAGTAAGGGTGGCGCCAGAGGGACGCCAGGTTTTGCTCGCAGGTATTTTAGACGTCACACCGACACACAATACTTTACTATTATAAATTAAAAGGTTTTGTTACATAATAATATCACTTAACGAATTTAAGAATCGTTTTACTTCTACCTTATTATTTTAATCGTATAATTTTTCATGAGAAGTCATTCAGCGAAGCGTAACACTATTAATTCAAAAGCTTAGTAACCTTCTTATTGGTGTTCGGATCATCCTTTGCGCTCTTTAAAGGCTTTCTCCTCGATAACAACTTAGATCTATCCGCCAATCTAAAAGTTTTACAAAGCAATGTGACTTTGGCCCCTCCTGATACGTTCTCATCGAGAGTCTTAACGGTGTTCGTAAGGAGATACTTATTCGCGAAACGCGTATTTTTCACTTTTACAATTTCCTTTTTTTTCTCCGGATCGTCTCCGTCATTAGCGCTAGTTTGTTTCTTATCTTCATAATCAGACATCGTAGAGCTACAGCTGTAATTGCAAACAACATCCACTCTAATGACTTGGACAGTGGCTGGGCTCTCCGTCCTTGAAATTGTGAGACTTTTTCTTTTTCCACGTTTATGGAAAGCAATTTTTGTGTCCTCTATATTATTTTCATCTTGTTCCTTTTTAATTTCGTCTTTACATTCTAGTGTAACGTCTTTTTTTAGAGAGCTTTTCGCTTTCGTATCGGGTCGTCGCGTTTTCCTCGTTTCGCCAGCTTGTGTTATATCAACTTGTACTGCTTTATTTTCTTTACTTTTGTTAGAGAGATTATAGAGAAAAATACTAGACTTTCCGGAAGATGGTCTTGAGCGGTCGTTACTGAGGAAGTACTTGGCATAATCGTCAAAGTAGTAGTACGTGAGTTCGGAAGATCTGTCAGGATCATCTTGGTCACAATTCACTATTTGCTTAACAAACATGCGATGTCTCTTCCCATCACTTAGGGTCTTATATTTGAAACTTGTTCGTGGTCTCTTTCTTTGTTGTGCGTCACCCTTAAATTGCAAATTCTGTACGGAGAGAAACATATCTTCCACTTCCTGTTGAACACGAACACTATCGTACGTCTCGTTAAGATCGCAGTGCTCGCTATTATCGTTGCAATGAAACCTGTAAAATAATTAAAATATTTTCTTAAGAGCCTATAAAAGTAATACTATTTAATGTTTTTTTTTATTATGTCACGTTTAGCCGTGAGCACGACCCATGCAACTGGTTTGAAATATCGGGAATAAGTACCCGTTACATAATAAAATGTATGAATTCCGCGATGATATTCGTTTTAAATCTTATTATATTGTTATGTTCTTAAATATTTTCGATCTCGACTCTTAATATCATAATATGGTTTGAACTCCTTTACATCCCTCACTTCTACGGAAATCACTCTTACCAGGCATAAAGTAATAGACCAAAGCCTAGAATATACTCCAAATCAGCTCTTCACGAATTGAAATATTAAAAATGGATTGAAACAGCTCATACCCTTAATTTAATCTCATTGAGTTGCCCTAGTGACTAACTTAATTTAACCTAAAACATACACGGCATATACATATAGCTATATACCTGTCAAGAACATCATTCCATCGGGGGTCTTCGTCATGGTCTGGGTTTATCATTCGTTTCTGGCAGTATCTCCTTGGCTTGTCCAACTTGACCTCCAGCTTTATTCGCGGTCTCGACCTTTCTTGAAGATGTAATTTCGCGCACTTCATGGTGATAATATCTCTGAAATCAACATTTATAACAGGTATCTTAATTAAATTTTAAATGCAATAATGAAAATCTTAAAACTAATTATAATAAAAGGCTAGCCTAATTAATCTAAAGGGAGTCTGTGCCCATGCTGCACCATGCATGCATGCACTGTACCAAGAACGTTAGCAGCATTCCCGCGTTAACGGGGACATATCTTAATTTACTTTTAATATATTTTAAAAATTAAATGATATGATGATGATAACGATGGCAAACGATACGTCGCTCTGTTATGCCTTCACTTCTCCATCACTTCCCCTCTCTACTCATTGTTTGGTTTTCTTGTATTTATATTTTGTATTAACATTATAAAAATAATGAGAAAAATATATTTATTTTAATATGTACTTTACTTTAGTTTATTGTGTAGTTAATTCTGTTTTGTTATGATACATATCTTTTGTTACTTATTTACTTAATTATTAAATCTTTTTGGTTTTCTTTCATTATTAAATGTTACAATAGCCAACAATTGCAATGTTTCAAATCTGTCTGGTCTTATTACAATTACATATTTTCATATACATGTACATACATAATGTTATAATTGGTATTTAGACAGATAAACAAGCGTAATTTTAAGATAAGTAAAATTTATATGTAACTTAGATTCAATCCAATAGTAAACATAAGGTAAGGTAATATTTTTTAGAATTTTGAGATACAAGTTTACGATTCAACGCGACAAACTTAAATAATATTTTCAGTAGTGATGAATATTAAAGCAGGGCTTGAAATAAAGCCGATTAATTCAAGGCTTTCGAAGAGTTTGAATTAATTTGCCTACCTGTCGTGATTTGGTACTATTACACGATTTCAACTATGGGATTTTCGGTAACGAACACAACGCCTGCAAACTTGTGCCGTCGGCCATTTACGACTCGTTTCAAGGACGTAAAGAGATCAGTACAATCCCACCCCTTTCGGTACAATCATACCCCAGGATTGCTCACATGTCCGAATTATCTTTTTTTAATTCCTTGAAAATCATATACAATAACCATACATGGACAATTATTGCAACACGTTTAAAATATATACCTACATGGTATCGATATTCAAGATTTTAGCAAATAATATTATTCGAAAAAACAAACGAAAAATATGTTTTCTTATTTGAACAAACTATTTTTAATCATTTATGTCTACACAAGGGAAACAATGACAACATAAAAACTTACTTAAAAAGGTTTTGACGTATTACAAATAACATACAATTTAGTATAACATTTAGGTGTGTGTAAAATATTTATATTTTAATTTATAAAATTATTCTAAGATCAACTTTTCCTATACTCCTGATATTTTACAGTTCACTTAGTTAAAACGATCATATTCGGGCGTAATGCATCTATGACGAATTCAGGTGATACCTTTGTTCTTGAACTTGAACTTGATTACGGTCATGTATAAAAAATAAAAAAACAAGAAGTCTATATAACATAATGTAAGAATGAATGTATGAGAAGAGTTGGAAATATAACAATAACTTACAATGACGTATTATCTGCATGCTCTACGTCATCAAGTGAGGTTGCGACAAAAAATAATATCAATTTATTAATATTAATTATTTCCGACGGCATACGAGAGCAATTGCAACTTCGTATGACCAATATATTATGCTGTACGCATTAATAATCGTTATGAAAATTAAGCTATAAATTACTATCAGAATTCTAATTGAGTAATAACGTCTTATTACGGGTTGACAGTAAAATATTAAGGTTGCTATATAAGGTTTATGTGCTATATAGGGATGTTGACAGGTGGTAGAACTTTAATTCGACCGGGGAGGTACCATCGGCTACTAAATCCGCCGTAAAGCATATCTTGCGTTTTGGTTCCAGATGCAGCTACCTAGTTACTTCGAAGATTAGCATTATAATGTTTTGTTTGTTTGATTCCATTACATTGTAACTGTGATATTCATTATGTATATCCATACTAATATTATAAATGTGAATGTAAGTTTGTTACGCTTTCACGCCATAACTACCCAAACGATTATCATGAAACTTTGTACACATATTCTTAGAAGTATTAAAAAGGTCATAGGATCCTTCTAATTAAAAAAAATATATACTTTAGCAGATATGATTGTTAGTAAAAAAAATTGAAAATTTTGCAACTTTAAAGCCGTCACATTAATTCTTATTTACTGTAGCTTCAGCTCTCTTCAATATTTGTATATTTCTTGTTATTTTGTTGTGTGACTTATAGGCAATATTAAAATTATTTCAATTTCTTTGAGGTTACGTACCAATTTATTGTTTTATTCATTCCTCGCTGCAATGATCTATGAAATTTATTTAAGAGCTTCAAAGGAAGCGAAGTCACGGGTAAAACTAGTAAGTTTATAATGAAATAAAATATTTGAACTAGAATTGTATTTTATACTTTTTCTAAATTTCAAATCAAGTAGTTGCCATACTTATTCGCCATTTAATTTCCATAAAAAACCAACAAATTAGCAATTATACGGACGCAGATACCGCGAAGCGTTTTGTCATTTCTCCTATTGTGCTTTTGTTTAAGATCTATTCATTTTGTAAGCAATTATGTGTGAAGACGCTCAATATACCTCTCCCTTTTGCTCCAGGGTGTGATGTTCGAATACGAGTGGGATAGATGCATACAAAGGTTTTTTTGGAAAGTATTGATAAAGGAACTACAATAGCAGCAGGATGGTGTATTTGATCTAGCAACGTAGCGGTCCGCATGTTCTTGGGAATGGCATAGCCAACGATGCAAAAAATGTTTCTCTATTACTTTGTATGGGGTGCGGTAGATCTTGATATTTTGGGCATCAAATGAAAGTAGGAAACGAATATGTAGTCCGTCTGACGGTAAGCGGTTACTGTTGCCCGTGGATATAAATACCCCATTATGGAACAAGAATTCCTGAAGTTAATTATAGATTCTCTTGTAAACTTTCGTAAACTGATTTGTAAGTGAGATGACTACCACGACTTTTACCCAAACACAAGTCATGCCTCACACTAGAAATAGGTGTTGCAGGTACCTCGCCGCTCGAAGCGCATAGGATAACTAGATAGATAATTACTTTGGTAATTTAAAATTTTTAACTGTAGCTTAAGATAGACTCTGTCATATCTGATAATATTTGGTAGGTGTTTATTTACATGAAAACAGGTAAAGTAAGGTTATAAGGAATAACTTAACACATTAGTTTCTGGCCTTACTATAATTAGTCGTTGATCAAAGTAACGTTTTTTCTCGTTATAAATATGTATTATAAGACTATAATATATTGATACTGAACAATGGTCAAATATTATTACATTTAGGATTACCGCCTTTTTAAGCAATAATTTATAAATCACAAATGTAGCAGAGTCTAAACTTAATCTCTCCGGCATAGCCGCAGATTAACGATAGTATCGTACAACTGGTAATTTGGTAGCGTCTTTGATACCTTTTACCTGCGCCATATTATCTTCACCTTCACGAAAAATAAGGCAAATAGCTTGATCGTGACTTGACAAATGCGTAGTTTATTTTGCATAATTACTAAAGCAGAATAAAAACACGTCATGCCGATCTACGATTTCCCGCGCTGTCGCCCGTTCTTTAAGGGAAGGCAAATGTCAAACTGGCATGCAACGTTGTAGGAAATAGAACCAACTAGCTAATTTTATGAGCTCCGTTTAGTATTTTCTTAATAAAATGGAATTAGTACACGGCATGCATTTTATAGTAAGCGGTCATTGCGGCACTTAGATCTATAACCAATTCTACATTGAACAATTATCATATTTAAAATCGTTTAGAGATGTGTTCCAGTGTTGAGAATTAAGATGGTGATCTCATATGCAAGACAGTCGTCACTCTAACGAAACACAACTATTACGTCACGGTAGACATACATAGGTTTATCCGTGGTGCTGCATTGTCGTACTGTATTGTTTTATAATTTGCACATAAGATTAAACCAAAGCATTTTTAGTTGATTTAGATAATCGCGTAATGTAAAAGACAGCGTATTTTTAATATGATCCCCATTACAAATAGAATTGATTCGAACAAAATACTATAAGTTCATTCAAATTTGGTGTATCGATTGCAATGTCAAATCGCAAAATTAATTCTAACAGTCGTTACGTAGGGTATCAAATTATCACGGTCCCACTACACGATGCTCGCACACAAAGCCGGAATAATAGGCACAGCTGCTACTAGCATAGAGAAGAGCACACAGCCGTAGAAACTTGGTGCATCCATCGCACACGGACATCTTCGACAAAAAATGCATTATTATTATCCTGGAACGAGGACATTGACACCGGCCGTACGAAAAGCAACCCTAATAACAACCCCTAAGAACGTTTCTAGAGAAAAGCTCGCGTGTAAATGATTAACTTAGATTTTATCCTCCATAAAACTAGTTTCAAACTAATATACCGCTTACCATTACGGCTTAGAGTGCGTTGTCGCTTGAATGGGTCTTCAAAGGAATTTAAGTATAATAATGTTTGAAAAAAGTTATGTATCTCACCAGGCGCCAAATGCACGTTGCACTACGCCTACAAGTTCTACGGAATTTTGTTAGCTTGCATATGCGAACGTGAGGTGACGTAGAAATATTGCATCGGAACCAACAGTAAGTCCCAACATCACGTGTTTAAAGATAGTTTTGCATAGTTCGTATAACAACCACTTCAGTGACATTAATATTGTTTTGTTAGCTATCGTCATAATATGCGGAAATGCCGAGACAGATATTAGACGAATTTACATGTTATAACTTTGTTTAAACGTAAACAATATATCGCAATGTAATATGTATATATGCCTCCTTCATATATTTTGCCTAAATATTGCATGTGTTTAAGAAAAAGAATAATAAAAGACTCTCAATTGTATCACACTGCACATGGCTCATTTCTGTGGATGGTTCTAGACTTGACTGCAGTGGTAACCGCTTTAGGTTGGAGCAGCTTCGAGTTAAGAAAAGCGATGGCAGAGTGAGACGTCTCAACTTAGCTCTTCTGCATAACAATACATTAATAGGATTCTCTATTTCTAACAGTAAAATCAGAACTTAAAACCCAATTAATTGTGTAGTCTGAGTACCTCTAGCTAAATAAGAGTATCATTTCTTATCTTGAATTGACAAATAACCAAATATCCAGGAAACTATGAGTATAATAAAGATTTCAATTATTTTATATCATTATCAAAGATAACTTGTCTGTCAAAAAATGTATTAAAATGTATTTCTAATCTTACAGCAACAAAGATATCATATCAAACAGTTAATACAAAAAATAAATAAGTCTCGGATCACACGTAGTTACAAATATTAAAAACAAAACATATAGTAAAGATGGGAGTTACATAAAATGTATCCTAAGCGTTTTGACTTCGCTTTTTATTGAATTTTAAATACGATTCTACCATTTTTTTTGAATTTTGACTTAAAGACTAAATATTTTCTATTAAATATTAACTCTTTGCTAGTCATTAATGCGATTATATATACCATCGCTTTATTCGGGAAAATAACTTTTTAAGTGTTCATAAATAAGTAAAAAGGCCCGGGTCTCAAACAATGCTTTTCAGTAGGAAAGGTGTTCATAAAATTTCCAACAACTTATTTCTATTTGAATGAAAAATAATAAAACAAAGGCGCTTAGATACTTTCAAAACGAATTGTGTTCGCTGAAAGGGTGTATCTAATCATTATTTCTTCTCCTAGCAACATGGAATGAACTAAAATAAAGGCTTCACAATACTTGTCAACTCTCCAAATTTTTCATTAAATGTCTCTCATTTCGTAAGTTAATATGCCAACATTCAGTACTCTGTATATTTGCTCAGAACGTAATGCTCAAGTTCAGTCTAAAGCCAAACGTTTATAGTATTTAAGTAAAATTGCAACAAAAACAGTAAATCAGTAATAAATATATATGCAGGAACAAAAAAAAATTCAACATAAAATGTAGCTTTTTAATGCAAACGTAAATCCGGTTCTGTTTTTTTTTAATTTGACTTAACGACTGCAAAGTATGACTCAAACCTGTGGCCAAAAAAGATTTGTAAAGCTTTCAAAAGCTTCAATAGCACCACACCTGCTCTATCTAGTTACGGTTAGACGAAACCCGATACCCTTGGCCTCCGGGTCATTCAGTCAGGAAATGCAACTTGCAGTACAAAGCACTTAAAAGGTGACCATTGCAACCTGTCGCTGGGTCAAACAACAATACATTGTCACGACCACGACCGTCCATATCGATTACGCATCCCAAACTTTGCTTAAGGTTGCCATTACCATCACAATAGACTGACCCCCCAAGGTTTTGAAAAATCTCAAAACCACGCCTTCTTGCCGAAATACCGTCTAATGTTCGTGACTGATTTATACCTTTCCTTCGTTTCAACTAATTAGGCCTTAAAATTATTTTAAAATTAGCTTTTTTTTGAAATGCAAACTATGTATTCACGGGACGAAAAAACGATAGAAGTACGTATTCATGTAAATACCTTTTTTTAAAATAAACTGAAGCAACTTAAGACACCATACTCCACAAACTTAAATCAAATTAAAAAAAACCTCGATACTATTTGATTTTGTCGTCAACTCACCATTTGTGACCCATGCATATCACCGATTAGTTATTAACATAATTAAAATACAAGGTATCAGTTAGTAGAGCTGTAGTACGACAAGGGAGGTACCACCGTCACTCCTACAATCCGCCGTGAAGCAACTCTTATGTGTCGGATGTAGAGTAACTTATGCCGGCTACACTTAACCGATGCAACCATCTTAGTCTTCCGAGTAACAACGCATCTACGTATGACCTCAGATATGACTTCGATCCTGTTTAAAGTTATCTGTATGTCTGTCTGTATTATGTATGTGGATCGTTTATGGACTGCAGCGTCAACTTAACATCGGAAAGCCTGCATGCTGGTTTATTACTTCTACTAGAATATTACATTTTCACATAAAAAGTAGCTCAGAACCCAAAAAGGCCATCAAGAAGGTTAACAATTAGAGATTTTATAACAAAACGTTACTCATCATGTAATAACACAAGTTTCTTGTGTCGTAACTCCATTGTAATATAATTTTAAAAGATTGTACTCAAAATGGAAATAAAAGACAACATTGAAGATTTACTTAATATTTACTTTACAGAAAAGTTAAAGACCATGCAGCTTTTCTCACGTTAATTTTCTATTGTCATTTATGTCACTGTCACACTTATGACGTTTATGTCAATCTATTGTCAGTTATGTCATACACAAGTGCTATACACAACGAAATTATAATTAGTAAAAGTAATTTTCATATTTAAATATGAAAAGTATAAAATTTTTGTTACCGTATCCTTAAAAGTTCTTTCTTGAGCAAGTTGGTATTCGCGGGTTACAGTTTACTCTTTCGTACGACAATATTCAATAATAATAGATACTAGAAATTGATCATAGAGCTATTGCTTCTGAAGATATTAAGATAACTCAAAGAAGTATTATAGCTTATTGCTCTACAAACCAAAACATATCGGCTCTAGTAATATAAATCCTAAACACATGTGGCGATGCCACAAGATTACGAACAACTGATATAATCTTAAAAAAAAATCCTTTCCTCTTTTTATCAAAATGATCTTCTTTTTTATACTCAATTTAGTGGTGTTTTAATTTAAAAATATCAATATGCGCTAGTTCTAACTATAGAAGAGGATTGTAAGGAACTTCCACCGGCTGTTGAAGACCCCTTTGCCCTAAAATCTATTGCAGACAAAGCCATATGCGCGAATATGTAGCAAGTAAATAAAGGGATGATATATTGTAAAGACTGACGTGATTAAAAAAAACATTTCCCTTAGTACTGCCAAGGTGCATTCTTATTAGTGACGCGGTTTAGCGTGATGTCGATACTATTAATCCCTTTCTATTAACCATGCATATTTTTCGCTTTTGCTTCTTGTGATTTTATTTCATTAAAAAATAAACAGGGCTGGTTCATATCTCGCACAGAAAATTGCAATTTCTATTCAACGCGCGAATGCAGCGAGCATTTTTGGAACCTTGCCGCGTGGGCTCGGACTTCAATTACATTTTTTAAATTAGGCTTTTATTATAATTAGTTTTAAGATTTTTAGTAATAATAAAAATGTAAAGAAAATGGTGATATTAAGTTAATAATGAGTAAAATAGGTGTCAACTTTATAACACAACATAGATATAAAATAACCTCCTATTTATGAAGCCAGGTCAATAAAGATGAAGCTGTTATTTACTTCCCAGCAATGATCTTCATAATTAAACTATTGTAGAAAAATCCTTTTAGAAAGCACGTCGGTATACATTCGTGGCAATCGTTACCGATATATCGAGATCATAGTATCATAGCACATCCCTATCAACACTCAGGTGAACGTAATCGTTGTGGGAACTATTACGACCATCTCGCACAGATCCTATCGTTGTCCTGCTCTAAAATTGTTCACTAGACAATTTCATAGGAGCGATAGATTCAATGATGGAGGTTGGGGTGGATGGTAAAAAATAACCATACATCACTGCGAATTTAAAGCATTTGTTAGTGTAAGAGTTTGCACAGGTTATAATAATATGGGCATTGAAGATAGAATTCAAGTTAAGAATGTAAAGTATAAGTAAAATGTAATGTAGAAATTGATTGAAAATAATTTTACGTCTAAAAAGTAATAATGTTTTACATAATTGATTAAAACGAACGTTAAAGACTAATTTGTTACAAAAATGTAATTTTAGTGTTAGGTATTATTATAGTATTTTATAATATTTATTTCACTAATATGTAATGTTATATGTGGGAATTAAAAGTTTAGGATTAAATTGTGCATTCATATTAAAAAGTACTTTAATTATTTTACTTGTAATGATTTTAAATAAATTTGTTTGAAATTTTCATAAATAAAAAAAATATATATATTATAAGTAATGATAACAATAAAATACATATATATTTTTTTAATTGTCTTATATCTTGTCAAGGCGGAATACTGAGCTCTATTATATTTTTTTAATTATAAGCATTTTACCTGTATTTGTTGATACAATGATTTACTGTCATTTACTTGTATGAGAAAATTTTCGGTGCGAGATCGCGAAAAATAATGTACTTTAATTTACTATATAACCTAATATCTTATTTAAAATTATATATACACTTAATTATTATATATAATAACTTATATACATAAATACAGTAAAATCAATGAACATTTTGAGACAGGGAAAGCTTAGTTTTAATGTCGCCACATTTTGTCGTGGGCTTACTTAAGTTGATAATAAATCCCATCTTATGTAACGTGCATCACAGGATTGACGTTAGATAAGATTCTTGTCATTTTTTGCTTAAGCATTATGCCCATTGGTAGCAGTTCATTGGGAGCAAGCTTGTTTATTGTTTCAATTATGTAGAGGGGTAAAGGTAACGAAAAGAAGAGTACCCGTATGAATTCGTTACTATGACATGTACTCGTTACTATAGTATCGTTATTCGTTACTTTTGATACCTCATCATAGAGTAACACTTTGTGGTATTACCATAGGCATCCGGCTTCATATCGCATCGCATTATTCGTATTTGTAGAAACCATACTTTAATAGGTCAAATAATTTTAGAATTAGAACTACAAGTAAACTGTAGACGGAATGGAATTTGGCAATGGATTGATTATTTTGAATATTCGAGCAGTGAGAATATGTTTTATCACAATGACATCGTAATCCATCAGCATCGACTATTATTAAAAACAAACAACAAGTAGGTATTCACAATTAATTATTAGAAATAACATTAAAACTATCTTCTAAGGATAAAATAAAATTAAAATGAAGTAACAATAATATTTTTAAATGAAATAAAACATGTTAAAAACTTACAAAAACAACAACAAAAATATTTTGTCTTAGAATAAAACTTAACTAAGAGTATTGCAATGTTTATAGACAACATACGAAAGTAAGAAATACCAAACTACGAACATACGAAACATGCGAATAACGAAATGTATTCGAGAGTAACGATTCGGTACCGGTATTCGGTACCGATTACATATGGTTTGCTACACCTTTACCATGATGTATAACAAATGTTCTACCTGATGTATTACCACACTGAGTCTACTGAAACCTACATTCTATTGACAACGTCTTTCACTAATGAATATAAGTTTGTTTATTTGTTAGTATCTGTACAATGCGAAAACAACTGATTTAATCTACCACAATTTTGTGTACAAAGTTTCTGTAGCCCTAACCTCATTATAAACTATAAATATCATGCTATATTATCCAAGAAAGCCACGACCAATGATAATTATAGTTGAAATAAATGAATAAACACCATTTTAGCTATATTTTTCATATAAGTCTTTATATGAGGCACTAAAGCTTATATTACAGGTTAAATTACAAATATGTTTAATGTACACCAAGATAGGAAGGAAACAATACACAAGAGTAAAAAATGATTGTAGCAATGATGTTGATGCTTACAAATAATATTAACAATATTAAGCAGGTATCTTCATGAAATATAGTACTAAACTACTTATAATCTAACTGCAATAAAGCGTAGAGCCTCGTCGTTTCTTACAAAGTATCGCATGTCTACGGCGATTAGTTGAAAACAATTACAGCAGTATAAGAGCAATAACGAAGGCGGTACTTTCAGCATTGCAGGCGATTTCAAGTAATTTACCTAGAATACAGAATTACGGTAAAATGAACAATAGTTGCTGACAAAGCGGCGCTGTTCGGGCCCTTCTGTCGGTGTCTTTGTTAACATCAAAGAAACCGCTCGATACGCGTGTTTGCTTGGGGGCATTAAAAATCGATTTCTATGTGAAAAATATTACTCGCAAATTGACTCGCTAATGGTGTAATTTACTAGCGAAATGCTGGACTCTTTTTGTAGCGGTGTACGTAGGAGTCGAGATGGAAAATGAAATGCTTCTGAACGTTATTTGGTATTTCACCGACCTTTAGTAGTTAATACTTGCTACCTTGCTGTATGTAACAATTAATTTCTGTGTTAGTACTGAAAAACCTCGATAATGGCTTACCGTTTTAAATAATTAGCCGTTTTGTTTTGTTCGTTTTAATACTTCGGTGGTTTAGAAAGCAAGAATAGGATATACCTATTAGCATAGCCAAAAAATAAAAAAAACGAAATAGGCAATTCGCATTGGCATTGTCGCTTCGAATTTTATTCAATAGACGACATTCATTCAAATCAATATTCATAACGTTCGACAGGATACAAGTCTAAAGTATAGTTTTACAGATAAAATTAAGGACCTAATATAAAACACACATACACATAAGTATTTTGTAATTAGAATATATATATAAAATTCACCAATTATTTAAAACCATTGTTCCGGGGGGTCCCAGTACCAATTTTTTTTCAAACAATTAATCCCACGTTAGATCGACGCCGTTGAGAAGAAGGCTGGTCATATCTTGCGCAGAGAGTTGCGGCCGCTATTCAACGCGGCAATGCGGCTGGTGTTCTTAGCACCATGCCGCACGGGTACGGCCCTTTAGATTGTTTAGGTTAGGCTTTTATTATAATTAGTTTTAAGATTATTTTAAATAAAATGTAAGTCTAATGTCTAATATCACGTTTTGAAACATGATTTAAAACTAGGGGTTGCTCAATGAAAGAAAAGCGAAAGATTCATGAAATACTTTAAGTCTGGTCATTATTCCCCTTTTTTGCAAAAATATTTGTAATTATTTTGTAAATGTATTTTGTGCATTCACGTTTCCAATATTTGTGCGAATTTTGAACATTATAAGCTTAAACAATGAATATCCAATTTTATTTATTTTAATTTATTGATAACAAATAAATATTTTATATAAATTTTAGTTTTCTGCACAACTCCATATAAACTAACTATAAAAATCCCACTATCGCCATTGAGTGCAATATGCTTAAAAAGGTTACAAACAATTATACATAATATTGAAAGTATTTATTTACGAAGTTATTTCTTCTCTTACTAATGTACCGATAGTTTACCGGAAATATTACTTCTCTCGTAAATATTATTTTCGGCCATGTTACCGCAAATAAACCCGCGGCATAGTTTGTTATAACATTGTCATTAAGATCAATATAGTACTTAATACGAACAAATATTTGGCTGCATTATTATATTTACGTTCCCTCAGCGTTCTGATAAAGTTCACTTAGACAGCTTCTAAATTAGGACGATCTAAAGGGGAATTACCATCGCCATACCCTTTTCTTGTGTGAAACAATTGTTTTTCTGTGGTAATGAGTGTTTGCAGGCTACTTAAACAAAATACTATCTTGTATAAGTAACTACATATATGTGACTAAAACCGAGTTTAGATCAATATTTATTAAAACAAATACATATTTACGATACTGAAAATCTTAAAACTGCCGAGCGTTTTTTCCGCCGACTTTTTTCTTTCGGTCAACCTTAGCTAACAGGGTGCTCAATTCCGATATCCTTTTTATATTGTACCCTTGACGTTCATTAAGAGTATGTAAATGCCTAACAATGAAATGAAATAGTTGAATTTGACTAATTATAAAAAAAACCTAATCGTAACAATCTAAAAGGAGTCTGTGGCTATGCGGCATGGTACAAACCGAGATTGTTGTTATTTAATGGATACAAATGTCCATGGTTAGTACCGACAACAGATCAGGTGGCCTGCTACGTCACATCCAAAAAATGTTCACCGTACTTAGTGCTGCGATATTTTCGTAAAAATCAATATCATATGGTGCAAATATCACATACGGCTATCGTAAATATTATTGTTGGTCGTATTACCTCGTGTACATCGCGAATGTTTGCTATCTCGTCGTCATAAAGACCAATATCGTACGGTGCAAATAAAAATAGGAGCGTTTATACGGAGTTTATCGAGATATAAATTTTTGACATGTTTGCACTTACATTTGTATTGTATAAATGCACGCAATTTTTACACAAATTCACCTGTGTCTTAGCTTTAAATTTTATGATATCAAATGGTTTTATTGAGTGTAGATTTTTTATTCTTTTCAAACAGCTAATCTAATAATAATTATCATAGGACTGGAGATATTTTACAAATGATCTACCGGCTATCTCTTATAATCCAAAAAAGTTTTAAACACAAATGTCATTATATTCCCTATTTGCCTTTTTATGTGAGAAGAATAGCAAACGAGCATGCAAGTCACCTGATGGTAAGTAGTCGCAGCCCATAAACAAGGTACAATCAAAACATGATCGAAATCCTATCTGAGCTCGAACATAGATGCGTTGCTACTCCTAAGGACTAAGATGTTCGCCTTGCTTCAGTGTAGCCGGCAACCGCACATCTAATGTTTTACGGCGGTAACACAAGTAATGTTTTACGGCGGGTTATGAGGGCGGCGGTGGTACCTCCCCGGTCGACTATAGTTGCCCCACCTTTATATATTTTGTTATATACCTACAACTAAGTAGGAGATACCGAAGCGCTATTCTGGTCTCCAGCTACAGTGGCATGTCATCTAGACCATAAAATAAAAAAATGTTCAAAATAATTAATTGGACTCGTACTTTCCGTACCATCACACCCACAATCAATCATTCCGATAGAAAAGCTAGTGTACTAGTAAACAACTAATAATAACAATAATACGGATACTATTGTACGTTGAAAACAATGTATATTGTCTGTTTTATAACTGTATACATATCAATAGATAATACACGAACCAATGCCTACTTTTTAAGACAATTAGCATCACTCAGGTATTATTAATTGTGTAAAAATATATGTTATACACTTAATTTATCACCACAATACATGACTTAAGCTCTTATATTTTGTATAAATATACTAGAGGGCATCCTGAGGCCTAGATGTGACCGTATTTTTTTTAGTTTAATGAATATTAGAAAGGTTTTGCGCCTTGACATACACCCATGCAATGTTAGTATTGAAGCTACAACCTAACAAAAAAAAATGCTTTATTCATTTGCAATACGGGGTCATTTATAGATTGGGCAAATAGTACTTTAGTGTTCTGTTTTGATTTGCTCAAGTTCATACGTCTAGAGGATATACCAGTGGGGTCGAGATTTAGATGGGTGACCGCTAGAACTGCACGTTCGTTTGCCACTTTCATTAAAAATATTAGACCACCTTGCCAACAGTTTAATATTATAAAGGCGAAAGTCAATTATTATCAAGTCAAGAAAGTCAATTTTTAGAGAATATTCAGTGCCAGATAATCATCATTGTCATTACCGGAAAGTATTAGTGACTTTGTGAAATGTCTCAAAGAGGAATTATTAAGTTGTTATGACTTGTAGCTGTATTGTCTAATGGTAATTGTCTAAAGTGCGAGGGATTTAAACTCCGGCCCCTTACACGGGGGACCGGGGACAAATCCCTGGCACCTATTTTTTAATTAGATGCCTATTACAAATTATTTTTTACTTGATTTAACGGTGAAGTAAAACACCTTAGGAGCAGTGCATTTGTGATTTTTTAAAATAAATTCTCAAAAATTTTTGCAGTTTATCAATACGCATTTCGCTAGCAAACCTACGGTTTGAAACATCTCATATTGAGTAGAGAACTGTGCCCTGCTGTGAGAAAGTAATATTTTAACAATGTAATATAGTTAAAGTTAAGGTGATTAAACCAGGTGTAAAATCTAAGTGCAGAAGTGGGACTACGTAAGCAGTACTATTTTTAAATAAGTGCAAGTACGGCAACTAATTTGCCATTAATTTTGCTGTAAGTGACTACGTAAAACTATGGTAAACAAACATACATTGTTTGTGGAGACCGGGATGCGCACTGCCTCGACGAGGCACGCCGCGCGACTATCTGCGACTAACGTGTAATCATAACCTTTGGTTCGTTACGCCGCGTTCACAGTGATGCTAGAACGTAGCAACGCAAACTCCCCTTAGAATAGGCGAAAAAGTCGCGGAATGTCTACATTTTGTGTCCATCGACAACTATCTCCGACTAACGTGTAATCGTAACCTTTGGTTCGTTACGCCGCGTTCACAGTGATGCTAGAAAGTAGCAACGTAAACTCTCATTAGAACAGGCGATAAGTCGCGGAATATCTTCATTTTGTGTCCATGGGCAACTATCTGTGACTAACGTGTAATTAACATAACCTTTGGTTCGTTGTGCCGCGTTCACAATGATGCTAGAACATAGCAAAGCAAACTCCCCTTGGTATAGGCGAAAAAGTCGCGAAATATCAGCATTTTGTGTCCATCGGCAACTATCTGCGACTAATGTGTAATAAATAACCTTTGGATCATTGAGCCGCGTTGACGTTGACAGGAATGCTAGGCGTGGGACATTTTGTGTCCTTCACTTGTATACTTTTACATTTGTGCCCTTTCTGTATTACAAGGATTACTTAAATAATAAAAACGATTGGTCTGAAACGGCTCCAGATCCACTTGCTCCATTAATATAAGTAATTATTCGTAGATTACATTTTTAGAAGACTGAAAAAACTGTGTTTTGGTATTTCTTTCGCCGCCGCTTACCCAAAACGAAACACCTTACCAGTCGGTGGAAATTTATAGACGTTCCAAACCAGTTCTACAAAGGAACCAATTTGAATAAAAATATTTTGATTTCCACTTTGACATTGAATACAGTAGAAAATATTGCTGTACGGCCTACAGATACCAGTGTAGAAACATCCCAGTGGCGTGCAAGCACACCTAATTTTTATACAAGGTGTCCCACTTCGGTTCTTCGCATTTTTATGAGCTAGACTCATGCTAGACTTAGTAACTTGAGAACTATGTGTCATACGCTGTAGTTAGGTTCAATTTATTTATAGACCGTTTTTATGTTCGCTTGTAATTTAACAACGATATATCTACGAGATATCGGCACGACGCATAACATCGCGACTTATGGTGTAATCCGAGTAAAACAAGGTCGGGCGCGGCCGGAAACCAGATGGGTGATCACCCGTGGCATTTCATGTCAATTTTAGATAGTCTTGAAATTATAAAGGTCTACGGAACTAATTTGAAAACTATTGTGATACCTGATAATTTAAAGAACATTTTTTCCGAAACCAAGAAGTGTCACATCTTTTAAAAATTATGTGCTATACAAATACAATGATACAAATATAAGGCTGTTTTGAGTGTCCTACCTATAAATACACAAGAGCCATACCCACCCATATGATGCAGTTGAATCTTTCAAAATAACAATATCATGCATTCTACAAAATGTGACAATTTAAAACAATATTCAATTCGAAAAAATATCATACTATAATTGTTAGCTTTGTTTCTAAGGCTTTTATATTTTCCAAATGTCTTTACAATCATAATTTAGAATTTGTAAAAAAAATGTCTTTAGAAAATATAATCAGATAAATTACAAACGAATAAAGTAACTACAAAGTGAATATATAATAGTTATGTTTAAAATTAAAATAAAAAAGTATTAATCATCTATTTATACAATTCGAGTTATTGCACAGAAATTGAGATCTTTCCAGAAAATTTTATATAAACTTGTCTTATCAGAGTCCTCTTTTCTCTGTCTTCTCTCTCTTCCCTGTATATGGATAAATAAGGTATAAGTTGCTAATAATAATTTCATCCATATTTTTACACTTTCTGATTTTAAATAAGGTTTTGGTATTCCTAATCCGTCAAAAGTCACGAACATTTAAAATTACTTTCCGTAAACGTCTTACGGGGGTACAACTTTGTTTCTAAACCGATTGTAAACATAAATTGCAAAGAAAAAAGACAAAGATTTCGACCACCCATTACGGCGTAGCAACAGTACTTCATCTCTTTTACTCCCACTGCATTTATTTATCGTTGTTTCATTTCAAAACATAATGTTTGTCTATTATTATCATTGCTGTTTTGGGGTGGTCTTGTTAGTTTTTTGGTTTTTAAATCTCCACATATTTGATAAGAAAGTGTTTGTTATACAGTTTAAATTGTTTTAAAGTCATTTATAGGGTGGATAAACACTACAAAGTAAAGATGGTGAATTTCTGACACTCTCCGGCATTATCGCATACATGCACATTTAATAAATTAGAGACAAAATATTCGACTGGGGAAGTTCATACCGTGGTCATAATCGATCTTGAAACAAACTCTTGTGCTTAAACTGCTGTTTTGTAAGCCTCACATCGAAGCAAGGCGACTATTTCAGCCGCTGGAGTAGCTACGCATTTGAGTACGACTTCATATAGAACTTGCGACCTGTTTGAGGTGGTATATAAATGTCATCGTCAGCAGCGAAAGTTTAAAAGTTTGCGCGCTCGTTTGCATGCTACCTATTCTCATAGAAAAAAACATAACGCATGTATATATCTGCATTATAATAGCACTATATGGATCCTTAAAAGTAGCAAGTCATTGGAGATCAATAACTTTTTTTATTAACTCATTATCCTTGAAGTAATGACAAAAGTTTCTACTGCATAACACAGCCATACGAAAAATCTTGCGTGCCATGGCTGTAAAGTCGGAATTGTTCTTCTTTAGTTTGAACAAGTCTGTGAATTCCCCAAAATGTTTTAAGTTTGAAAAACTTAGCAAATCGTCTTGTGAACACCGATTGCAGAGGTGTCACATAGAAATATAGGAATATATCAATTTGGGAAGAAGATAATTGCAATCGTTGTTCAACGCGGGAAAGCAGCTAGTGTTCTTGGAACCATGCCGTATGGGCATGGACTCCCTTCAGATTGTTTAGGTTAGGCTTTTATTATAATTATTTTTAAGGTTTACATTATTATAAATCTCTTGTATGTACCCTTAGGTATATATTTTTTTCTTATACTCATGATAATATTTAGGAAATACGTTAACAAATTTTCATTTTGTAATTTTATAACTTTTAAATATTTATTAACTCATAAACACATTACGTCGTTTGTCCATATGATCTTCGTCCATTGTCCACTACGTTGATCAACTGCGGATTGGTAGATTTCGACCCTTTTTATAACTTTACAGAAAACTCTCAAGTATATAATAATAATTAATAATTACTTATAATGTTTACCATTCTTCGTTAAAGCAAGTGATAATTAATTTCTAATACGCACGTAACAACGAAATCAGTGGTGAGTGCCAGATTCTAACCCCAGACCTGCTTGGTAGATCTTACCACATTTACTTTGATACTTAATGAACATAGGTGTACATATATTTCCTTTGTTTATAAAAAAAACTTAGTATTACTTATATTTAGATTATTTATTATGTACGTGTTTATTTTACAGTAATATTTATTGATAATTTATTTACAATCTAATGTCTATGCGGAATGGCGCCAACATCGTTAGCCGCATTCCCACGTTGAATAGCGATCGCAATTCTCTACGCGAGATATGAACCAACCTTGTTGTTACCAATAGCGTCGATCATACGTGGGACTAGTATTTTGAAAAAAAATATATAGAACTAAGTTTAGATAAAGCTTGTATATAAAAATAGACGCTGAAATAAATAACACGCCACTACTTTGATATGCCTTTGAAAATCGTTCTGCATAATAACCGCATTAGTCTTACAGGCGAACAGAATGAGGTCGCAGAGATAATGCAGTGCTATTTTTACGCCGGTTATTATCGCCTGAAACGCTATAGTCCGATTAACCGACCGTTAAAGCTTCAACAGAAATATGCAGGTGATGGCTGAGGGCTGTGGTTTTCATAGCGACTACTACAGACTTACTACTTTTTGTGGCAAACACACTATTTTTACGTTTTCTACGTTTGGGTCCTACGTATTAAGAATTACAATACATGTGGCAGGAAGCCTAGGTCCTCAATTATGGAATCAAAATAATTAGCGTTACGATTTAACTTATTTATAACGAAAATATATAAATTTACGTATAAATAATAGTGAACTCCGCTTATTCTACCCGACACGGGTGTACGAATATAGGCAAATACTTATTACAAGTTGATACAATGTCAACAGTGCATATTTAAATGGGAATTGTCAAATTACATGTCACAGGATAATAAAACTACAATTTGATTACATATTACAATGAATTAAAATTACAATATATATCAAAGAATATAATGTTCTAAATCAGACCTTATCCCTGTCGTTTATAAATTCGTTTATACTATAGTAGCATTCGTTTATTAAGTGGGTTCGTAACTTTGCTTTATATTTATATTTGCTTTATAGAATATTATTTAATTAAAGAACATTCTTACAATGATTGCGGGAGAGGCGCGCGTGCATGTCTAGGCACATGTTTTTGTGATTAAGTGTGCTTGTGTGTACGTGTGTGCGCAGTATTTCACTAATTTAAGATACTAAGATAACGCTAGTAAATATTCTGTATGAACATTTCCTCATTATGTATTCGCTTGGTACTGTAATGTAATGTACACGTAAAAAATACGTATTACTATTTTTATTGTTAATTTTCTATATAGATAAATCAAATAGTAAGGATTTCTTATCCTAAAAACATTCTCGAATTACCAGGGCTTACTATTTTGACGTTAATAATTTTCATCAAAATGTTTGACTTCCATAGAATCGAATGAATTTGACAAAAAAATTATGGCTCGACTCAGTTCTGCGTGTAACTGTTTCATATTTGAAAACGAATATTTATTCTTACAATGTACAAGTAACGTAAAAAATAAAACCATGTTTTCAGCTTCGTCACCAATGTCAGATACCTGAGTAGCTCGTCTGTACCAACCATAATAACTGCAAACGCCTACTCCATAGTTAAGCTGAGTACACTTCTTTGTCTCCCTTTAATTAACTTTGCTCAAAGGGCTGTTGTAAATATTCCTGTGTAAATATTACTAAAAAGTTGATTGTTCTCCTAGCTGCAGCAGAATATTATTTTTACGGTCAAATTTAATATTCTATTCTGTTACATTTGAATCAACATGTACTTACAGCATCCATTTATAGCCCACGAAACTTCAGAATATATAATCTATTAAAATACCCGGAGTGGATTGGTCATTCTACCATATTTTGAAACAGGATTTAAGCTTACTCTTAAATTTTATATTTTTAAATACTTTTAAAGTTAGGAGAACTATAGTTCGACTGGGGAGGTACCACCGCCGCCCTCGTGATCCGCCGTAAAGCATTACTGGTGTTTTGGTTGGAG